>JANHJO010006495.1:33326-45346 GCA_032468235.1 Pseudoxyrhopus heterurus | reverse complement strand
ACTGTTATACAAGCTGTATACCCACTACTTTACATAGTAGCCAAGTGTCATTTCTTCAGTGTTGTCATGAAAAGATATACTTAAATATTTACAAAATGTGAGGGGGTGTACTCACTTCTGTGAGATACTGTAAATAAAATAAAATAGAGCTCCATACAGGCTATTCCTACACAAAGATAGCACACTGAAATAATTTGCCAATTTTTCTTGTCATCCATTCCTGACATTCTTACAAAAATAATAAAAAGCCTTTCTATTCTTTTGTCCAGCAGAACAAAAGTAACATTTTGTGCTGGTTGCTAGCAATACATATATCTTAGATGTTATAGCTGAAATACTTTAAAAAGGCATTTATGACCATCTCATTCAACATATCTCTATTTCATAAATTAAAAAGAGAGGTGTCTAGCTCACAAGAATCTTCAATATCGGCACTCAAGCTCAATCAAGTTAGTCTTATTACCATACCTATAGCACGGAGATAACAGATCGATGATTTTCAGCTTCCAATACTTGAATATAGATTTAATAGACATTTATAGAAGAAAAAAGCAGTATTTCAACATCTGGTATTTTATAAAGTTATGAACCTCACAGGATGGCTATGCCTGAAATTGCCTTCAGAGTCCCAATTACTTACAAAACAGACAGAACACATACATCCTTTGGGACAAGAACTATCAATGACCCATCTTCAGGGCAGTCTAAACAGACTGTCCCAATCTGACTTGGCCCTGGCATTTTTTTCTTTTTCATTTCTTTAATTGCCCTTGCCATTTTGCTCATTTGCAGAGCAGCCTGTAGTGCATTGATCTGGCCCAAAGCAAGTATTTTTCTGCAAAAAGCTGACAGAGAACTATCTTCAGAGTCTTTCTCCTAACTCATATTTTTGTTTTTCATTTTATAATAAATGGAAATGTTTCCTTTAAAACATTACTAGTAAATCTCTCAAGTCCACTAAATAAAACATTGTTTTATGGAACGGGTCTGTTAAGTATTGCCAATTTGCCATGTTGGTTCAATGCATAATTCCATAAGTTATTTTAGATGCACTTTGTTATGATCAATGGCTTTAATTTCTTCCTTAACATAACATCTTTCCCTTGTGTGGCATTGACACATCTACCAAGTTTAGATTTTCATCTAAGAGATGTATCTCACTCCTTCAGTGACTTTATAACATGTTGCTAGGTAACAGTGCACACAAGTCAAGTTTGAGGACCTTTTTGTTAAAGACACTATAAAATAAATGTTTCAGTCCTTTTTGCATGAAAGATCTCATCTGAGTCCTTAGTATTTCTGTTTGCTAAACACTACAGAACTTCTTATCAATTTCTGAATTAAAAAACAGGCATCAAAAAAGAAGACGCATTCAGTTTTTGGTCCCTCTTTTTCTCTCTCCCTACAAACTTTGGTTTTGCATCTATTTCAAGCTGTAGTATTCATTTAATCCATTTAAGGCACAACCTATTATCATATACAGTGGAATCTCAGTTTGCGAATGCTTCCATTCATGACCAGATAGGTTCCCGACCAAAAAGGCCAGCCAAGTTTTGAATAGGTTCACGATTCAAAACTGGGTTGGCGAACAAAAATGGCGCAGAAAGATTCCTCTTTTCACGTCAATTTCCCCTTCTGCGCATGCTCAGACAGCGTTGTTTCGGAATGCGACTAAATCGGGAGTCGCATTCCGATTGCGGTTGCAAACAGAGGTTCTATTGTATTTAATTTATGACATGAACTAAAACAATATAATCTAAAATACTGGGTTAGTATAACAAACAAGGTAAAAATTGATTATAGGTATAAGGTATAAGCCTGGCTTTAAAAAAGATCATCATCTTAAGAAAAATAATTTCCCTTTCTTTCAAATCAGTATGCTTTAACAGATGAAATTATCAACATGTTTCTAACTCTCTCCAATATATATTTATAATAGTTTTTCTCTAAGTAGATTTCACTATGTAATTTACTCTTTGCAGGCATTTATAAGACTGTATCTTGAAAAAGCTAGAATAAAACATTTCATTAACGCCATCATTTTCATATTTCTCAGAACTGCATTCATTCGGTTTCTTTTATTCTTGGTTTTTATTTCTACCCTTCCATCCAATATTTATTCCACCCCAGAGTAAAAGGATTAAGAGCATATTGAAAGACTCAACAAAATTCCTATGTGATCACCAATACCTTATATACTTGGCAGTTACTGGGGAAAGGGCCTTCCCAGAGTGCTGAGGAATGCTTTCATTACAAAGGTTAGCAAAGCACCTACTCAGATGTCATTCTTCAAATGTCAGGCAAATAGTTTTGTAAGTTCTTACATCCTGTAAATCAGTTTAAGCTGTTTCATTTTGCTAGTTGTTTCTCTTATATATTTTCTGTTTTCATTGCATTTTTGAAGTGCTTTAAACCACCCAAATCATTTTAAATGATCTGATTATAAATATAGAACAGAACAATCTCAACAAGGCAAGAAAGAAAACATTGGCCACTTCAGCCAAGCAAATTGGAGAAGGCTGTTCACAGTGAAGCAGCTGAAGACTGAAGACTGAAGTTACCCGTGTTTAGCAGCAGCCCATAGAAATAGAAGAGCTTAGATACTGTGGATCAAACATTTCCTTAAGTCTATCCCGGAATATCCATTTTTCCTAGTACTGTTGAAAGCATTGCAATTTTTCTTCCCTTGGTCGTAAGAGTCATGAAAATATTTCTTATAACCATCACTTTATTCTGTAATTGGGGGAGAAAGGGAAGATATCCCATACTGTAGCTCACTGAGAAACTTTTCTCATCCTCAGTACATAAAACTGCATTTTAAAGTTAATTAATAGATATAAAATATCAGTGAGGAATTACCAAGGAAAGGGTGGTATACATTCTGCTGATCCTCCATTTCATTTAGCACTCGCATTTACTGAGATGCAATGCACATAGGTGATCAATTAATGTCCATTGAAAAGGGCACTGTCAATCTCCAAAAGGCTGAAGAGCTACAGATCACACTTCCCAAACGTATTTTCTCTATAGCAGCTTCTGAAAATTCTTCAGCCTTAAATCACAGTAAAGTAGCTGCCATATTTTTATTTTTTCCTTCTTTAGTAAATGTTGAGTGAGGAAATAGTAAGAAAAACCCTGACCATGGGGGCACAGAGAACATTATAGCTTTTTTTTAAGTAACATAAATGTCAAATAAAAGTTTTGAATATGTCAAGAAACAATGTATCACTTTATTAAGTAACACTGTTCAAATGACAGATACGCTGTATGCCATCGGCGATACCCTGACTTACGTGTCAGTGACCTTTCTGGCTGTAACTTCAGGATTCACCTAAGATTATTAGTGTAAGTGCTGCTGTGTTATAACAATCAAGAATAAAACTATTTGTTTTAAAAAATGCTCAGATTCAAAAGCTAGAATCTATCCAATGATTCGTTTCCAAAGCAGTATTATAGAGCAGCCTGAGTCTAAGTAGCCAGCATGATTAGACGTTGTCTGAACCCAGTTGAAATTGTACTACTGTACATCATAACCTCAGTAATTTCTGCAACCAGATTCATTGGGAGATTAGGAATTCGGTTTTTTTTTAGATTTGCTTCAAATTGGACAAGTCTATGCTCCCACTGTAATATGCCCTTTTACATGTACAAAATTAGGAGTAGATAAAAGTCAGTTAAAGCTTACTCAACCAATTTCAGAAGTGAATTATTTCAACTTTCAATGCAGAGCAGCCAGGCCAACAAACTCTTTTGGAACTGCAGGGTAAAGTAGTTTCCTATTGGTAGGAACTTTTGTTTTATTCTGTTTCTAAGTTATACCCCTTTTCAAAAGCCAAGATATCATGGTGCCTTGACTTCTTCCTAGGCTTCTCTGCCAGAAGAATAATTTTGCTACAAATTTCTTTTTTTTTAAAAAAGTGAAAATGGGGAAAGACAGCTGAGATTCATTGTCAAAAATCAGAATAGGGATACAAAAACACTCTTATCATTTCAGGGGATGAACACACTGAGGTTCACTTCCAAATCACCAAATATTTGATTGAAGTGTTTAATAAAGCAATTTGCAAACATTCCTATATGAAACTACCCTATTTGTTCTTCTTGGAGTAATATTGAGATTTAAATTTAGCTATTCTATGAATTTTGTACTTCTTCAAATGTTATGGTAAAATTCTTGGCGATATAAGCTTAAGTGCTTTTCGATGCAACCCACAGTATAGAGAACCTTTTGGGCACAAAGTGTCCACTACAGTGCACAGCTACCAAAATAATATTAGTTGATAGGATCAATCGTAGACATTCATTTACCAAATAATGAACTATTATTCATTGGTGTCAAACTTGTGTCATGGTGGCATCATGTGACGTATTGGGACTTTTCCCCACTTTGCTAAACCAGGCAGGGGAGGGGCCAGCGTGTGACCCATCCAGCCCATGGGCCGCCATATTGACACCTCTGAACTATACACTCCTAAGAAACTCTCTCCTAGTGCTGTGTGACACTGGTGGTACCCAAAGGCAATCTTGAAAATAATTATGTATGCATAATGCATATTTTCATTATGCATTTAAATGCATATTTTCATTATGCATTTAAATGCAATATTTTGAGAGAAAACAGCATTTAAGACATGGGTGTCCAAAATTTGTCTTACCTGGGTCACATTAAATGAAGAGTACATATAAAATATATAATACAGTTTTATACTATAAAATCACATAATAATGTTAAGCGTTTGTGGGGCCACATTACCAGCTGTCTAAGCTGCATGAAACCCCCCAGACCACAATTTGGACACAGATGATTTAAGATGCCTGGAAATATATTTTAATGTCTTGAAGAGGTTATTATTTTCATGGTATAAAAAGCATAAGAAAATGGCCCAACCTAGAGAGAAAAAAGTTTGGTATATCCTTACCTGAAAGCTTCATAAGAAAATCTGAAGCCATCTTGACTGATATATCCTGACTGAAAAGTGCTGATGCTGTATTGGTCACAAAGTCAATGGAGTCTTTTAGCTTTGTACTGTTGGCAATTCTGTCAACAACATTGAGGGATAAAGAGGGGCTAGGGGCACTGCTGTCATCTTTGGGTTCTTCTTTGACTAGCAGAGGTGGGATGGTAGTTCCCACCTGCCCAAGTGCATCAGGAGATCTAGAGACAGCAGTAGTTCCTACATGGTCTGTTCCTCCATCTACTTCCTGATCCATTCTGGAGTTGTCACTCAGTAGTGGTGAGACCTTGACATCCATTTCTGAAATCTCTTCCTTCACTTTGGCTTCTGTCCTCAGAAAGTGTTGGTGGCAACGCATGTGGAGTTTCAGACTGAAATGGCGAGAGGAAGTAAATGGACAGAGCTGGCACTGAAATGTCTCTCCCCGGTCCTGGTGTTGGTGAACCTAATTCAGTAATAACAACAATGGGAATAATAGTATATCTCTCAAATAAATACAAATCCCTTGTTAAGATCATAGAGATCTGCAAATGAATTGTATAGCTAGAATCTTATAAGGACTGTGAGAAGGTAGAAAAAGTGTCAGTAGAAGAGATGTATATTCAGTAAACTGACATTCTAATATATTCTGTATTACAATTCTCATAAGATTCAATTGACAAAGTCATTGATAAGAGATTATGGGAGTTATCATCTAAGATACTTATATAGGGCATCAGGCTAGCTACCACTTACTGATTTATTATTTCCCTTCCTGCCCTGATTTTTCTTTCTTATAATGTTCTGTACATTTCATTTGAGGATCTCAATGATTTCAACAGAGAAGGTCAGCATACAGAGCTCAAAGTGGCTGTTCTTCTATATATAAGAATTTAATGATGAATATTTGTCTATATGAACATTTGTCCAGGAATCACTGAATAAAAATCATCAAACTATTAAACACTGGCCTACAAAGCTCATTGATTCCCAAGTTATATCCAAAAACAAGTATTTCCTAGGATGTATATCTATATATATATACCTGTATCCATGTACACACACATACGCATTAAAGATAAATTATCTGATGATGGTTCAAAATTAGCAAGTATTTTTACGAAGATAGTAGTAGTTAGGTCAGTACTTTTATGATTATAACATCATAGAGTTGGAAAGATTCCAAGTCAATTTCTTTACTCAACGTAAAAATTCATAGTAGAACAGTCTTGAGAAACACCTATCTACCCTCTGCTTGAACAAATCCAACAGCCCCAATATCTCTCAATTCTTCTGATAAATAAAATTAATTTATAACAATCGTATTATAAAAAAATATACTGCCTTTCATTAAGAGTTGCTTTAAAACCCCAAACAATAATTTTAGATTTCTTAAATGCCAAAATTTTCCAGCCTTACCTTCATATGTGACTTCAAATTGTCTTTCCGTGCACAACGAAATGGACATAAAGGACATTGATGACTTTTTAAGCCTGTATGGATCACCATGTGCCGTTTCCAGTAGCTCTTCCTTTTTATAACCAAGCCACAGATTGGACATTGGAAAGGTTTCCCACTTTCTTCTTCTGAGGCTTAGAAAAAAGAAAGCAAGCAGGGAATTTATCATGAATTTATTTCCATTTTAATTTTTCAACGTTATGAAAAACTGAGTATTTTTTACCTTTTCCTTTGGGATACAGAACTTTGAAGCCACAACTTTATACATATTACAATTTTTTAAATCTTATTAAATGCAGTAGACAGTTTTCCCTCTTTTTTTGACATGGGAATCAAATGGTCAGAAACAACAACAACCCCACAACCCAATACTAAACAATACAGGACAGGGCCCAATCATACTTCGGACAACCAGCAGAGGATGCTACTGTTCTTTACCTAGTCTTATAAGTCACAGCTAATTTGTCAGCTCTTGAACTATGTAACATTACAAAAGTGCCCTTTTTCACTTTAGTATTTGTGATACACCAAGAAACAATAAAATAACATTATTAGGTACCCTCAAATCTGACTTAAGACCAGAGTTAAGAGGGTGATATATTCCACTCCTAGTATTGAGAGTTTCCAAAATCACTCTTGATGACTGGTTTCATTCTGAAAAATCTAAGATTTCAATTTCACTTCAGATAGTGACAGTATTTAGTTTTTGTTCAACTGTTTGTCACTGCAGTAATGATACAAAAATTAACTTGAGCAACACAACACAGCCCAAAAATCTGGTGTCTTTATGTGTAGATAAATATAAATAATTTATTTTAGAGTAACTTACGCAAGCTAAATTTAGCATTTCTAGCTAAAGGGGAATATATAAATTGCTGCTTCTTTTTCATGGGCAAAGGAGGTAAAATCATCAAAGATTTATATCAGAAGAAATTTTCCTCCTCCTCTTTGTTGGTCTATTGAAAATCTATAATAGAATCCTGCAAGTTGCTCCTTATCGAGCAGACCAGAAGATTCACTTCACCCAAATTAAGAATTAAATTTTATATTTTAATGTAATGAAGTCTCATTCAACACTAGTTTCTGCAACAATGCTTACAGTGTCAAGCTTAACCCAGAATGGTGTTCTATGTACTTCCTTGATAACTTAAAAGTTCTTTGAAGATATTCCAAGAAAGCTAAAACTGAAGTATCTCACAACTGGAAATTTTAACCTTTTTATCTCACTTACAAAGGCAAAAGAAAACCATGATCTGACTTTTCTTTTAGCTCAGGTCAAATTGTGATTTTCACCCATATTGTGCCCAATACATCACAAATGAACTGAATTAATTAGTAATACTAATCTAGATTGCAGTATAAGCAAGACAAGCCATAACACCTAACTGCTTGTATTTAAAAGTAAACCCCAATGTAATCTGTTTTTGACTTAGCATGTGTCAATCCACCTGTTATGGAACAGTAATGAGAATGTTGATATACAATATTGATCTCTAATATAGTCATCATGAAAACATCAAATTCATATGGAATGTTCGTTCACCATTCTTGCTCTAAACTGTTATAAAATTTGGGTGTGAATTTGCTGTTAAGATTTTGCCAAGTCTCGAGGAGGATTTTATGCCATTGTGTAATATTGTACCATAGTATCTGGGGCCAGAAAGAGTTGCTGATTTATGCATCAATTAACCATTTAATTAGGCATGTTCAAATTACATGAATCAAAATAAAAAACAGAAGAAAAAGTTTCCAAACTCTTGTTTCAATAGGTTGATTTGTATCTTATTATGATAATTTATTTTTAATTCTATTTCTACAAATAGAACCAATCTATTGAGTTTAGCCTTTATATACAAGGCTATTAGATACCGTTGCTGCAAACGTTATCAAGGCAAGGGATAGTTTTGGAACTAGATGAAAAAGCGTAATAAGTTTATGAGATAATCATCAGGTTGTCTTGGCATCTGAAGAGATGTGAGGATTCTGCCCACTGCATTGACATAATTAACCATCTGACATTACACTGCACATTTCTAGTTCTGTTATGTTTAAGTTTACAGTGTTACTGTAGCAACAGAAAATATTTCTGTGACTGCTGAAAGGATATCTGATTATTTTCAAAACTGCCAAAATCAGTGACATATTCTCAGAATATTAAAATCCAATGCCTAATGCATTCATCAGCTGTTGATCTTATTTGAAAAACTGAAATATTACTTGTTTTAGTGTTCTGGAATCAATATCAATAGCACTTAGACCAGGGGTGTCAAACTCATGTCGTCATGGCGGCATCATGTGATGTACGACTTTTTTCCCCTTTGCTAAACCGGGCGTGGGTGTGGCCAATGCATGACACATCTGGCCCAAAAGCCGCGAGTTTGACAGTCCTGACTTAAGACTTATACACTGCTTCACAGTGCTTTACTCACTCTTTCCCCAGGAGATGAAGGCAGCACATATACAGTTCCCTTCTCCATTTATCCCAACAACAAACTTACAAGATAGACTGAGCGAAAACAGAATGATTATTCCAAAGAAAGTTACCTCATGTTAAAAGGAAACCTTAAGCTGAACTCTAATTGCAGGGAACATCTATTAAAAGCATGGGTTTGTAGTTGGAGGTCACTCTCTATTTTCTGCTCATTAAAGATCATGGATATATGTTTCTTTTTTTTTTCTCAGTACTATGTTGTTTATGTATATTTGGAGGCCCAAAGAGATTCTCTGGGATTTATTACTGAGTAAATTAATTTAAAGAAGCAGGGTTAATACATTTAGGCATTTCATTTGATTTTAAATGCCCACTTTGGAGAGTGAGTACAGATAATCTTTGACTTATGACCATATTTGAGTCCACAATTTCTGTTGCTAAGCAAGGCAGTTTTTAGGTGAGTTTTGCCCCATTTTATGATCTTTCTTACCACAGTTGTTAAGTGAATCATTACAGCTGCTAAATTAGTAACCCAGCTGTTAAGTGAATCTGGTTTCCCCATTAACTTTGCTTGTCGGAAGGTCACAAAAGGTGATCACAGGACCCTGGGACACTGTAACCATCATAAAGATGAGCTGCCAAGTGTCTGATCTTTGGTCATGTGACCACAGGGATACTGTAATGGTCATAAGGGTGGAAAATGGTCATTAGTCACTTTTTTCAGCGCTGTTGTAACTTCGAACAATCACTAAATAAATGGTTGTAAGTCAAGGACTACCTGTATCAGGTGATAGAAAGCCAATTAATTATTAAGAAGATGAGGGAAATTCCTTCTCCTCATGCTATCTAGCTTGTAAATATATTCAAAGACCGATTTCTTCTTGGAAATATTTATAGATCCTAAACAACCATATTGTGCTTGTTAATGGAAGGTTTCCATTTAATTACTAGTGAAAATGGCTAAAAGCCATTCACTCAAAAATGTTGTGCCATCTATGTTACTGTTCAAGTATGTGCAAAAATCTGCAATATTCAAACTTCTTCATTCATCAGAAAAAGAGGGAAAAGTTTATGTTTTACATGTTCAAAATTGAGCCTGTTGTAGTAAGTTATCTATAGTTCTATAAACCTGGACTTTTTAAACTGATATTAAAATAGCATCTGTAGATTAAAAAATGATATTTTTCAAAGCAGAGCCTTAACAGGATACGCAGAGCAGAAATCTTTCAACATCAGAATTTGTTCTTTATTTTGATATTCACAGAAGTAATATCTTCATTCATCCTGGTCGTAGTTGTCCCAAAGGTGCTTTTTCCAAAGGGCAACTGGACTTTATTTTTTCTTTGAAAACATTTCGCTTCTCATCCAAGAAGCTGAGAAACTGTAACTGTAACCATACAGCTAAGAAACTGCAACAACATCTTATGGCTATGAACCAGAAATACAAAACAAATAATATGAGAATCAACAAAGAGAAAACAGAAATAATGGCAATCAGAAGAAAAAAACATACCTTAAACAAAGCAATAAAGGGAACAAGCATAAAACAAGTATCAAAGTTCAAATATCTAGGATCATTCACCAAAGATAGTAAAACGGAAGAAGAAATTAGCATATGATGCAGTAAGGCAAACCAAATACAGTTGGAACCTCGGTTCACAAACACTTCTGTTCGCAACCAAATCAGTTCACAACCAAAAAATGTTCAACTCTGTTCGCGAACAAATCCTCGTTTCACAACCAAACTGCCTGAGGATGAAGAAATCTCAAGAGAGAAAATACCTGAAGGAGAGTGTCCTTCCATTGCGGAGGCGGACTCTGTCGCAAACCAGCAACCTCTCTCTTGCTCAGAATCGACCGACTGAACTGTTTTCTCTGTTGTTCATGGTTTTCTCAATGTTTGTATTAAAGGGTTTTACTGTTACACTGTGATTTATGTGGCATATTTAACTACAGTAGTGTATTTGTGTGCTTCAAAATCTTAAAAAAACAATAGAGTTCATAGGGGTCTGGAACGGATCGATTGTATTTCCATACAACCCAATGGGAAAATTTGTTTTGGTTCACAATCAACTCGGTTCACAACCAAAGTTATGGAATGAATTGTGGTCGTGAACTGAGGTTCCACTGTACAATATTATGGCATACAGTTTTGTTCTGACTAAAATACATCCATCTGCCAGCTTGACTATTACAGCCACATTGTGCAACCTGGTGCCATATTTGTGCCTTCATCTAATTCCACATGTGGGAAAATACTAGAATGAAGATATTTAAGAAGATTAAATGAGGGAGATGCTTCTCAAAACAAGAAATGGATGGTAGAGATGTCCGCAGAAGCCTTTGGTTTTGTTAAAATAATATAGCAAGTGTTGTTTATTCATCTATTTAAATTTATTGTCCACCCAACTCCGTGGGATTCTGAATGACATACAAAACTAAAAAAAAATCTCTATATAACCCTCCGTATGACAAAAAACAACAGTGTTTGTAATTGAGTTAAGTAGAGGGGAGGAGAAAGGATAGTTACCAATTTTCCTACTAAATGTCATATCTCCCATACGTTTTCTATTTGTTTACGACATTTTAAAAGAGCATACTGCAGGCACATATGTAATCTCAGTGTCTACACATTTATTAGCCAAAATATGAAATCTGAATTAGATTTACTTGTTATTAACTGCCTTATTTCTCTGTAAGTCAAACAGCTTGCTCTCTCACTTACTTTTTTTTCCCTACGTGTAACATGAATATTAAAAATGCAGAAGCATCTTTTGCATTAACTGTTCTTGCTCTTGGCCCTAGACATCTTACTGAAGAATTACCTATGTGTATGATGAAATATTTAGTTTACATGGAGTGCATAAACCCTCATTTATTTGTTAATGAAAGAGACAAAATATCAGGACCAAATAGAGGAATATAAAGAAAAATGAATCAGAATCAGAATAGAGCTGGGGTGGTGCGGTAGGCGGACCTCTTGTCTCACAATCAGGAAGCTGTGAGTTCGATCCTAGGTAGAGGCAGATATTTCTCTCTTTGGGCATTATGAGAATATATCTGCTGGATATAACTCCGCACTGGCGACAGGAAGGGCATCTGGCCAGTAATCACTCAGCTCCATTCAGTTGCTCAGACTCCACCCTGCAAGGGATTATGGGGTCATTAAAAGATGATGATGAATCAGAATAGAGCTG
>JANHJO010006494.1:58368-83905 GCA_032468235.1 Pseudoxyrhopus heterurus | reverse complement strand
GAATAGAATAGAATAGAATAGAATAGAATAGAATAGAATAGAATAGAATAGAATAGAATATTTGGCCAAGTGTGATTAGACACACAAGAAATTTGTCTCTGATGCTGAAGCTCTTGTTACACATGAAAAGCAAGAAATTAATAACAATCATAATATAATACCAATAAATTGCCAAAATACCAAAAAAATATAAAATATATTGAAGTTAAGACTTAATAATGTCTAAATGCAGAACTTTGGAGAAGCACACAGCAATCTGGATCTTAAAGGCACAGCAGAGAAAAATGAGAAGAATTCAGGAAGACTCTTTAGTTAGGTCCCCTGAACCCCAGATGTTTGCCATTTCTAAGCCTCCAAAGCCCAAGAACAGATACAGTAAAAGAGAATGGAGATCATTGGAAGGAGAAGGAGGAGAATTTCTCCTGGCACATTCAGTTCTCACTTTGGTAGACCAAACTGGGCATAAACCTTCCTACACGCAGTCTTTTTTGCTTCTTTCAAGAAATATTCCCTTGCAACAGTCTACATATTGCCCACAGCAATTCAAACAATATTTGTCCCAAATTTCTCCATCTGTTTTACCTAGTCATCATCCACTCCATTTTGGTGGAGTATTGTAAACACAGCTACTTTCCTCAGTATTTATGTATGGAAGATATAATAAAGGATGGTTACGGGAAGTCTCTTTCTGGCTCAAAGTTGATATATTGAAGGATATTCATCTTGTTTTTCACTTTAGGGAAGGATGGGAGGGAATATAATTTTCACATATTCCTTTTTTTCCTTTTTAATACAAAACTGTTAATCCTATGAGCAAGAAAATATTTTTCCTTTTTGCTTTTCTACTTGGGTTTGGAATACATTAATATTTTAGATGAATAGTTTGGAAAAAAGAACTTTGAAGTTTCAGTGAAAAGACCATTCAGATCACAGCTCCTTTCCCCTAATATCATAGCAAACATTAACAATTAATAAACTAATTTTAGCTTCTGCAGTAATTGGTGAGATGGTGTCAAACAACGCTGCAAAATTGCCATAATAAAGAAGAATGATAAAAAGCAAACAGATGAAAAACAAGACATCCTTACTGACAAAGGAACAGAGAGCTCATCGTCAGCGTGTTTTTTTTTAATTAAAACAGCATTTGTTTTTCTGAAGTAATTATTTTAATACAAACACTAACATTTGGGATAATGTTCTTCTCAGGAGTGAAGGACAACCTTTTTCTAATGCTAAAATTAACTGAAAATGAATGCATAAATTAGATTAACAAAAGTAGATGATCCAACTTTATTAAAGGTGTTTGCTTGATAGATTGGTTTACATCAAATTGATAAATTATTGCTGAATGGCATTCATCTTCTTAAAGTGTAGTCATGAAGACTGCAATCTGACTTCAGTCTTGGCCTAAACCAGTGATTGCTTCAGTCAGGACAGCATGATCTCTCCACAGCTTTTAATACAATTGTCTGTGGCTTCCTTTTGAGTTGGTTCCATGGGTTGGGGACTGAGAATATCATATTATGGTAGCTCTCTTCCTTTCTCCTGGACCATTTCTGGTTGGTGTTGGTTGGCAGGGAGAGATAATCCCCTAGTCACTTCCTTTGTGAGGTAGCACAGGGTTCAGTTTTCTCTCCTCTCCTTTTCAACACGTACGTGAACTCACCAGGTGAGTTATCTATGGAGATTCTCAGTCATCCATGTCATTGTTGTCCCAAAGGTGCTTTTTCAAGAGGCAACTAGACTCTTGTTTTTCTTTGAAGGTATTTCTTTGAAGACAGCCCTCTCTCAACAGAGGGGGAGGGATACGACATCATCTATCTCCAGTGTAGAACACAATCCTTTCAGCAGTTCCAAGAAGGCTCCACACCCACTTGCACTACTCAGGTGTCCCTGGGGACACAAATAAACATCCAAGTGTCCTCAATGACTCTCTAAAAGAATGCAAATGACCATCTGTCTGCAAGGAATATAAATCCTTCTATTCCCCTACCATCCTGTCAGAGCTGAAGAAACGTCTTGGATGAGAAGCGAAACGTCTTCAAAGAAAAACAAGAAAGTCCAGTTGCCTCTTGAAAAAGCACTTTTGGAACCACCAGGTGAGTTCATTTCCTACTTTAGGGTTCAGTATCATCAGTGCATTACAGAACATTATATGCTTAATCTGAATTCTCAACCTTCCCAAGGCATCAAGAAGCTTCACAGCTATGCAGTTTTTCTCTGCAGATTAGTTCATATTAGTAACATTGTCCTGGGATTTTCAAGATCTTTCCATAATGCTGTTATAATATCTTAATCAAGACCAGTACTGGTCCTGTCCCACTGCAAACTCATTTCTTTCTATGGGGGAGCAGTCAGATTGTGCTTTACAGAAAATGGAGGCGTTAATTATAGGGGTTGAATTTAAGTAAGACGCTTCTCTAAATGGCTTGGAGAACCAGACCAGTTTGAGACACACCATTCATGTTGCCAAAATGGAAAATTTATCCTCCTCAAAAAAAAAAGGACAGATTTGTATAAAATGTCTATGGGTTCTAACTTAGATGTAGATGAAAGTGCATCCACTAATGTAACATTTGTCTGTGTTTATTTATTTGCAGATTTAGAAATAGGTAAAAATGAAGTCTCTCTCCATATGGTAGTGAAGAACCTAGAGGCTGTTCCTTCTCATCTGGGAAAGGCTATTTCAAGAGCTGGGCCTACAACCTTCTAACAGTGTGTGAAAAGACCCCATGAGCTGTGGGACTGAGGGGTCAATATCGGATAGTTCCTGCATAAATAACAATGATTCTGGATCACAATAAAGATTGAGAATGATCTTTGAAGAAACAAACAAACTTTAAGCAGAGTGGGACCAAATTAGTACTTAAACGAGAGACCAGCAAGAATTGCCACAGCGATATCAAAAGGGCATCCTGGAAGAATTCCATTTCAATCCATTTCTGCTTTCTCTAAAACAAAAATCACATTGTCCATGAAATCACTAGGAGTCAAAGCAGACTTAATGGAGGCATAGATGTTTATGCACACGTTTGAAGAAAAAGTGGAGAAGGGTTTGTATATGTCTGTGGAAAAGGGCACTTGAAGTTTTACGAACTGAGTTTGGGTTTTTGTGGGGGGGTTTTGCAAGAAAATGCAATGCCAGAGAGTCTCAGTACACCTGCGGCATTAGCAATAGGGGCTGCTATAATTAGGTAACATTGACCCTGGGTAAAATATATTTCTAAAGAGGCAATAATAGCATTGCAGGAGCTCTGGGCCTGGAGGAGAACCTAAGGACTTAAACTTGTTATTAACCCCTAATAATTGCTCTGTGCCTAGTGGAATTATAGGAATAAAATGAGGTGCATTTAAAAAAAAAAGCATGATAGTGGAGAGTTTTTGTCTATTTATTCATTTGTCTATTTATTTATTAATTTAAGGATGGTGACTTTCACCCCCAAAATTGTGGGGTTCTTTCTCCAATCTCCATTCAGTTTGAAAACAGTTCACGTGAAAAAAAATGTATCTTCTACTTTACCGTTTTGAAATACCAAAGCTTGACAAATTATTAAAGCACAGGTAAAATGTTACCAATAAGCATAGAATTTCTTGAGCAACTCTGCTCAAAAAAGCTGCATAATGGACTTGTCTCTATTATGCAAACAAGCTAAAATCAAGTTGTTGAAGTTTTTTTTTATTTCCTTGTTTCAAAATCTCTCTATTTACCAGATAACCAGTAGTGCATTTTTTTCTGTAGCTTTTTACTACACACTTTTTATCTTTTACCATCAAGACATTTTATGAAGCTTCTACTCATTATTGTATTGTACTGTATTCGGGGAAGGAATCTGTTTTTATTATCATAACTGACTCTTAGGAATTTGCCATGATCAAATATCAAATTATTTCCCAAACACTTATCTACATGGCTCTGTTTCACTGTTCAGATGTAACATCCATAATAGCCACACGAAGTCACAGTTAAATAAATATGTTAACCAGCTTTTTGGTGCCTGTTGCCAATTCTGAGTCATCTTCGCTGATTACAAAATGAAAATGTTATTTGCAGCACAACAAATGATTCTATTTTCTAATCAATAAATTCTGTGGCTTTCTTCCCCATCCTCTAGCCTGTTTTGGCTACACTTAAGAAAAATAGAAAAATCAAAAATACAGGAAGCAAATGACTGACCAGAGATTATCCTTAATGGTAGTTTAGATCAATGCTATGTAATAATGTTATTCATAGTTTTGGTTTCTCAGAGAAATATAAAACTTAATGAACCGTTTAATGGTATCTTGATCCTAGAATATCATAGAGTGGCTCAGCACATTTCTGAATATTGCCAATACAAGATAAACATGTGAAATTCAAATGATAGACGCTCATGGTTACTTCTTAGGATTAACATTTGGGGAGGAAACTTGTTTACAGTAATTATGGTGCTGAGCAAGAGAGAAAGTACTAGATGTGTATTACATCCATGTATTACATTCAAAGCACAAAATCTCTCTTAGAAACTGGGCTTGACACCCCACCCCCTCAACCTGGCTTCAAAACATTCTGAAACTCCAGCTAAACCAAGGAAAGCAATAGGCCAGGCTCTGGACATCCTGCCCCTATACCGCCATTTTGGCCAACTTCCATGTACCCCAAGGCTTGAGAGCTATAAACCAAAGTTAACCTCTGCTTGAGCATATGACCCATCAGAGACAAATTAGAGAGAGAGATTCTGCAGAAGTATCGAATCAATGACTACAACGAATGTGTCCAAGACATATGGCGTAATCAAGAGCTGTGCTGCAACTGGAGGAAGCAAAGCTACATATCCATCTAAGTCCTCTATATAATTGAGGTGCAGGATATAAATTCTCACACACAGATATACACTTGCCTCAGTCTCTAAGGGCCACAAGAGGTACAATTTAAATATTGTAGCCCGATGTCATGTGAAAAGATCAATGCATTACTATTAGAACAGATGCTATAGATTCAATTCAACTGAGAATAACATTTCATAATCCACTTGAAGAAGATTTGTTTGGAGTTAGTAAATATGGTCCTCAACAATTTAGCAAGCCTGGATGGTTTTCCATAAAGATTAATTTGCAAATCAACATCATCACAAATCCACTATAGAGAGGAATTATTTTCAAACTCCCTTTTTGCTTATGGCATAGATCTTCTCCATCTACGTGGTTACATTAGGCTTTTCAGCATTTTGCTAGAAAGCCTTTACACATTTCACCTTATGTCAATACACTTCACATTTGATATTATTAACTTAATAAAAATAATTGCATAAGGGTTCATAAAGCCACAGCCAAGGGAGAGAAAAGAAGCAGAGTTACTGCATTGGTTTTGCTGGGAGGTTAGTTTGGTTTAGTTCTTTATCTCTTAAGAGGTGAACATTCCATTAAGCAACTTGACCTATTTACTGCACAACTGATAATTTGATGAGTGTAATATAAAGAATTGATGCCAGAGTTTGAATGACTTTTCCTTCTCCGTGCCTTTTTCCTTTGAGCTATATTGTCTAGATTGCAAAGTTTAAGTCAATGGTTATGTTCCTTTTTTAAAAAAAAAAAAGATGCACATTTTGTTAACATTTCTTTCAGAACAAAGAAAGAGATCTTCACCTCGATCCCACAAGAAAAAAGAAACAAATAATTGACTTCAAACTTTTGAGATTCTATGAGCAGAAACCATGCTCATAGAAGGGTAATAAACCCTTCTCATGGATTTAAATTTAAAAATAAGTTTTTAAAACTAAATAAATAAATAAAAATTGATTTAAATTTGAAATACTTCAGTGAATTACGAAAATTGCCTATTTCAAAAGGTCCTGAATTGAGCAGTGCAATGTGCATTCTTTGCTCCATGTGCCAATGCTCATGTTTAATCTGATATCCTGCCAAGTAAATAGAAGCCTGTAATTAAATAGAAGCCCAGCTTGGGTGCGTATCAGCATACACATCAGAACAAATGGAGTTGGAAATGAGATTCAACATACTGCTGTCTATCCCACCCAGCATCATGAGACACTGGCTAGTGTGAACTGCTAATTTGGAATTCAGATCCTGTCTCTGATGTAAATGGCCATAGGAAAACTACTTTTTTTAGTCTCATTTGCAGTGAGGATTGCAGCTGGTGAACTCAGGATGAAGTAGAGAAGGTGGACAAAGACAGGATGAGATCTGCTGAAACAAGAAGATCCCTTCCATTCTTGTCCTGTACCTAGCCTCAGGTTCTAGGTTGTTCTTCCCTTGAAATACATCAGGGAAGCTGGAAAAGATAAGTGAAGCAGCTAATATGCTTGCATCTGATCCCTAGCAAGGCTAGTTTCAACTTCAGGAGAGAGATTTAGATAATAAATATGGCATGGGAGTTGGTATAAGTACCATCCTAATATTCATCATCTCAGGATGATAAAAGAAAATCAGATTGTTGGTTTTTGAAGGGTTGATTTCATCGCACAAGTTGTTTACCATTTAAACACTGGGACCTCAGGGTCACTGAAAACCCTGTTCTATAATAATGTCATACAGGTTATGCCATGTAGTTTGCACAAGGTTGCTGTAGCTACTATTAGTACCTTGATAACTGTCAGTTCTTTTGTTCCTTTCTCACCTTTTCTCTGTCATAATTATGCCTTTAACTAAAATGCCGGGACAAAAACTCAGTTGAGGTGGGTTAATGACACAGCTGTGAAAATTGGATTCAATTTGAAACATTATCCAGCAATGACAAAGTTCTAAGAATATTTCTCCAGATAGAATGGATAATCAGATGATGTACAGCTTCTGGGGTATCAAATTAGGACTTTGGTCATAAGAAAATAAGTTGTTACTGCCTGAATCACTGCAAAAAAGTAATGAATGCTGCTACCTGTAACAAAGTTTAACCACCTGGATTCATAAAGTATAGGTTAGAACGTAAGCCAAGATCAGATCACAGGTTCACCTATGCCAGTCAGCCAATCAGATACTTCAGGCCATGACCACAAGCAGAAGCAGAACAAGCAGTTTCAGGAGTAGCATTGCTATAGCTAAAACATAACCATCAAATTTTGTACCCATTAATAGTTTTTGCTTCCTGAATTTGTCTAGACCCTTTTTCAGCACTTGTCAGGCCCAGCCCAGGAATGACATAGAACAGTCCAGCCAAAGTTCACCTCTTTATTTGTGTACATCCAATAGACACAATCTTGCCAGACTAAACCTTTACTACTCTCATCCTAATAGACATACCCTGGGAGATTATAGGGAGTTGTGATACTAACTCTCTTCCTCTACCTCCTATTCAGCTCCAGGCTGCATTTCCTCTTGTTTCAACTCCTGCTAGGCGCAAAGGATCAAGACCACATATTAAGTTGCAGTTTAAAGATTTATTGCTCAACCCTATGCACAAGAATCTAGTCAACTAAAATTCAGTACTAAATTGGCACCAGATAAGGGTCAATGGAATTCAAGAGGAGTTGGACTTGGACCATTTGTGGCAACGTAATGACTCTAAGCTAAGGATTTGCTTAACTCCACCCACCCCCCAACTCTGCCTGCTCTTCTCCTACACCCCTCTTCTTGGAATGTGCTCCCTCCTTCCTGGGGAATTACTGCTTCAATACAGTCCATCATACCACATTCCCCTCTGTAGGCACCATTCCTCACAGCACTGCTGATTATTTTATAGTACAAGTTCATATGATCTCGCTTCTGATAACTAACAGGATTTAAATTTTACCCAGAAAGATTGTAAAGTTTTCCCTTCATTCAATCTTCATTCAGAATTGGCTTTATGACAGATCCATGTGGTAGAATCCTTAGGGTGGAGTCCTTATGGGACAATAATATCTGACCTCATTCTTAAACCCTGCAGAGCACAGAAAGGTATCATGATCACTCAGGGACGTTATCAAACTCGGACATGGTGGGGACAGAACATTTATTTCAGCCCCACCACCAAATCACCATCATTTCCTTTCTACTCTCAGTAGAACTTTCCTGCATTGCTTCTTGTTCTTATTCACCCATAATGCCTGGGGAAATCTAAAATTACCCCAACTCCTGGGATTATATTTTAATTTTTATCTAATTAGATTAAATAACATTAACTAGTTAAATAAATGAATAACTGTTATTTTTCAATTGAATATGATGTATGGAGTCATCATTTTAAATATGGGGAGGAGGTAGTTAGAACAATTGCCCTCATTAAAAAAGGCTTTGTGCTCACCAGTAATAATGAAAAAGTTATAAACTCCCCTGTGTAAATTTACTTCCTACTCTTGCCTTTGTATGCCAAGTTACTCAGCTCCCCAATTTTTTATTTGACTAAGAGAGTAGTAAAATTGAAATAAGACCATTTCATTTTATTTGTACTGCTATGGAAGATCTTACTTCAAAACCACAATTCTTGATTCCCGTGCAAAATATTGGATAGAAATAGTTTTACAGTTCATTAAAACCTGCCCAATCATAATGTGAGCTGGGAAACAACATCTGTGTTTAGGAAAAATAACACACTGCTTTTTTTTTAAAGTTACATGTTGTTATTCAGCTAAGCAAAGAAGAAGAAACACCTTCCCAAGGACACTCCCGAGGACAGCTCAAAAGAGAGGAAAGAGACAACAGGGACAAAAGGAAAGAGAAACAAACACTTTCTTCTATTTCTCCCAACCAATTAGGAATCCTGTGATGTATTTCTCCTTTCTTCAAATTGAATTTGATCTTCCAAATTCACAACAGTGCCAGTTTTTCAGCATAAATATGCTTTAACATCTCAGTCTGAGCTAGATGCTTTGGCCACTTCAAAAGCACCTGAGGTGTTCTCTTACTGGATGGAATCCATGACAGAAGTAAAACCCATCTCTCTCTCTCTTAAAAGCTCAGAAATACGGTATTTGTAAAGTGGACATATCTGGTATATTCTAAAAACTGGAATAGCCCATAGTGCTCCATCAACGGCTTCATGTCCTTAAAAATCTAAAAATGGCATCAATAGATTTGAAATTAAATTTGGTTCATTAAAAATATGTTTAGAGTGCACTGTATGTGCTAAAGAAAGTGTTTGAAAGCATGGGTATCATATTTTCTTTGCTGGAAGTATAAAAGAAACTGATGGTTCATTGATCCGTCTTATATAATCCAGTGATCATTTGGTAACTTTTTGGAATGATATTTGAATGTAAATAAATAGATTTATGGGGAAATCTCTAAATGTGATTATACTATAGTACTATGTGGCATTTATTGATAAACTAATGATTATTGATAATACATAAGATACTTTTATTTTTTAATCTGTTCAGGTTTTTTTCCCTATTGTTTTTAGTCAACCCCCCCGCCTTCACAAATGAGTTGACAAACAGTTTTAAGTTTTAAAAAAAAAGCCCTTTGCAGATGATCCAAAACACTGTTCCTCTCCTAAAACCTGAGGCAGAGTCAAAAGAGGAATCAGCTTAGAATCTCTACATTGCCACAAGCTCAGACTAAATCCATCTCTCTCTTTAATTCTGTTAACACTTAGTGCCAAAATAATCTTAACTATCTATTGACTGGATTCCTGTGCATAAGCATGAGCAATAAATCAGTTAAATTGGAATTTAATGTGTGGGTCTGGTCTTTCATCCCTGTGGACTCTAGTAAATAATGGGTGCTCTCTGGGTATAGGGAAAGTATCCAGTTTTTCCAGTCTGAATCATCTAGAGCCAGAGAGCTGGTCCATGGATGCAGGAATCAGCATATGTAATCAAGAAGTCTAGTTCGAAAGCATTAATCTCTCTGGTTTCCACAAATAAAATGGCTCTAAGGAACATATTTCCTTGTGGTTAGGTGCAAGTGGGAAGCCTTTGTTTCTTATCATAGGTAGTCGAGCTCAGAAAATATCAAACAATAATTTTTAAAAAGAGTATAAAACAATGCACAGAGATATCAAACATTTGGAGTACAGTTTTACTCTGTACTGTTGAACCTCAAGGATGTTCACACTGATAAAATGCATGATGGAAGCATGTTTTTGACAAGGGAAGGAAGATGGTGTTATCTCAAGTTATCTCTCCAGGGCTATTCACCAAATGTGACACAGGAATTATATAGTGAACAATTAGCTTAGAAAAAGGATAAAAGGAAATTTAAGTAGAGGCCATTTTAACGGTTTGAAAAGGTCAGCTCCAATTCCTTTCTTGCATGTGCTTCAGACAGATCTGCTAAGCAGTGAACTTTATAAGCCCGTTGTAGAAATGTGTTAGTGTTTTGATTAGGGGAAGGGTGTCTGATGCCTTGGAGATCATTTGATATTGTTTTGGTATGTTCTAATCTATAATAGACTTGTACTTCAGTAGAAAAAGGGAAAGACGTCTCCACATCAAAGAAATTTAAAGATAAATACCATGCTATACTATACCCCAGAGACACACGTCCCTAGGAGGTTTGACAGAATATTCAAAAACGGAAAATGTATTCACTGATCAGTCAGCTAACATTGAATGGGTTTTTTTTATTAGCAGAAGAGCAGTATCTCAGGCTAAGTTCTCATTTGTTTCATCAATTCTTAGATAAAGAACATCCCACACGTGTCCTGTCCCCATATTATCATGCTTTCAGTTCTGCCATATCTTACAGCTCTGAAACTTCCTTTACCCTAGGGAGCCCCTTCACCTGATTACATACAGAAGCCCACTAAAGTTTTTTGCTAGATAGAATAGACCTATGACCTTTCCTAATCATGTCTGGATTTGATTCCTGCCTTTCCCCCCACCCCAAAAAAGGCACAGAGGAGGGGGAAAACATGACAGTGAACGTAACTGAGCCCAGCAATAGCACTGTATTTATATACCGCCTATCGGGGCTTGCAACCCTCTCTAAGCGGTTTACAATGTCAGCATATTGCCCCCAACAGTCTGGGTTCTTTTACCTACCTCAGAAGGATAGAAGGCTGAGTCGACCTTGAGCCTGGTAGGATTTGAACTTGGTAAATTACAGGCAGCTGGCAGCTAAGTACTAATTACAAAGTACTTCACTCTAACCGCTGCACCACCAAGGCACCCCGAGAGATAAACTTTATCTGACAGGCAAACTAATGACATTAAGCAATACCATTCTCCGCTGTGTAGATCTTTGCCTGACCTTACCCAAAAAGGTTCTCTCCACCCCTTTGACTTTCCTACTGTAAAAGCCTAATAGATTTTCTTTAGCTTCAGGCAGAGTGAACCTCTATGGGTTTGAACTAATGCAGAAATATTAAAAAAGATCGGTGCTGGGAATTCTTCCTTCCTCTCTATTCTTCTTCCAGGGTGAGGGGAGAAAAACGCCTGACCTAAATCTGCCAGACACCTTCAAAAGAGAAGGAAGAAAATGTGCAAAGAAAAATGGGATCTACAAGCCACCCAGCTCCTGTGAATAATTGTTATTAGAATGTAAGTGCCACTAAATTAATCTGAAGAGGAAAGAGAATCCAAATAAGTGTTAAACAATTATATTTTACCCTCATATTTCTTCTCGGGGAGTGTCTAGATAAACATTCTCTGCCATAAATAAATCTTTTCAAATGTAAGCAAGCACTTCATGCATACACATTAATTCGTTTAAATGTGAGTTTAATTTTATGGGAATAAGTGAGGCACAGGCTTGTGAGGAAAAGCTAAAGTTCAAGCTGCAGCGCCCCCTGCAGCATGTTTGTCCATTTACAACTTAACAAAATATTCTAAATCAGAACTAAAAATAAATCTGATCTAGACAAATGTGCGCGTGTAGCCAGATTTGAATAATTTTGTTTGCTGTTACAAATACCCACCAGCTTTTTCTCCCTTTAAAAAAACATCTGAGTCACCCAATCTTTTAAGAATATTCGGAACATGCTGTAATTGGAGAGGTTGAATCAAACAAGTTGCAGAATTCCAGAATATCTCATCTTCCAGTCTGCGGTAGCAATCAGAAATCATGAGACAAATGTTGCCCTTACCTATTATTAATTCATCCCTCCAAGACAGATTGAAAAAAAGCCACTATGGAAAGTTTGCTGAATGGATGCTTAATTGGTTGTTACCTTTGTCCTTTCGCTTTCAATCTCAAAATGGCCCCCAGCAACATTGACTGTGTGAGTATTTTTTTAAGTCAAGTTTTTTTATTTACACAAAATGATTCTAACCATATTTGTAATTATATTAGCTTATTTTTAATCCTATTGATTATATTAGCATACTTATAAACAATGTTCATGTTTAACTTGAACATAACAATGCTCTTTTTTCATCTAATTTCTACCTCTTATCTCTAACCATTGATAAAACCTATTCCACGTTAAGTAATATTCTGTATCTCCTTTATCTTTTATTTTAAATGTCAATCTATCCATCTCTGCACAATCCAATATTTTCTGAATTATATTTTCATCTGATGGGGTGTTCTCGTTTTTCCAATATTGTGCAAATACAATTCTTGCTGCAGTCAATACACGTAATATTAAATATATAGTCCCTTTGTCATAGAGTAGCTTTCTGGTATTATATCTAACAAAAATATTTCTGGTTTCAAATCTATATGCAGCCTAGTCATTTTTTTCCACGAGTTAGAGTTACATGAGTATTTTAGGATTTAGAAATACATACAAGAATTTGTTTTTAAAAACTAGCCCAGCATTAGATAAGCACTTGGCATCAAACACTTACATAACCAAGATGTATTTTCTTAAGCTATAATAAAATGCTGTGTGCTGGCTGAGAACCTGAAGGCTGTCAGGTTCTGGATGGGAAGGATCCAGTTTTGACTCCATCCTGGTGAGATGGAATGACTCTGGCCCAGGGGCCTCCAAACTTGGCTGGGGAATTCTAGAAGTTGAAGTCCACAAGTAAAGTTGCCAAGTTTGGAGGTCCCTGTTCTAGGCTTTTGGCATCCCAGGCCCAGGTGATATTTCCTCTCTGACTTTGGAATAGAGTGGCACTCCCTCAGACTGAGATGGCATGCAACTTTCAGGCCATTGTAGACTCACAGCTCCCGCTCAAGGTTGCAGCCATGGTGTAGGGTCTTCCTGCAGATTTGTCTGGTGTGCCAATCGCACACCTTTCTGGACTGGTGGTGGGGCTTTGCTCTTGGTCACTCATGTCTTATTTATTTCCTGTTTGGATTACTGCAACACGCTTTACATGTAACTGGCCTTGAAGAGGCTAGAACTGGTCTAGAATGTAGTGATACATTTAGTGATGGGTGCCCCATGTAACAACTTGTTGATGTGCTTCATTGGTTCCCAGTTTCTTTCCAGTGCAATTCAAAGGGCTGGTTGTTGTCTTTAAAGCCCTGTATGGCATAGGGTCAGATTATCTGCAGGACTGCATCTCCCTAAGGACATCCATCCATCCTACCAGATCAGATAGGATGGGCATGGTCCCAGTCCCTTCACTTAAACATTGCCGTCCTATGGGGTTCAGGAAGCTGCCCCTTTTGTGGTAGCCCATACCCTGTGGAACATCTTTCTCCCTGCGGTTCAGCAAAGCCCATCCTCCTAGCCTTCCAAAAAGAACTTAAGACCTTGCTTTTCCTCCAAATGCTGGGATACAGTGAGGTCGATGAGAGGACTTAGTGACAGACTGCATGTGAAAATTTGACTTTCAGGCCAGGTTTTAATGTTCGTGGTTTTAACAGAAATATGTATTAATAGATATTGTTTTAACCTGTTGGTTGGGAGCTGTCCAGCGGTTAATATACTATATGATAGCCAGCTATATAAATGCTTTAAAGAAATAAATAAAAATACACTGTTTTCACCTTGAGAGACAAGTGAGTATCTGAAATATGACTTTGTAAGAATGGAAAGGAGTGCTGGGAGTAAACTTTCCCTTTCTGGTGAAACTCCAAATGAATTACAATTTTATTGTTGCCAATTCACTAGCTAGGAGGAAGACAGGGCAGAAGTTCCTCTAATGATTTTTAACTAATAATTGAATCTGTGTATCTGCTTATGCATACAGAACGGGGGGAAATTGTTGAATCTTGCAAATCTTATTTTCCATCTCTCTCTCACACACAGAGAGAGAGAGAGTTTAACTGTTCTCTCAGTTAATAGTTTAACTGTTCTCCCAGAACTGAGCTTTTAAAACTGATTGGGTTGTCCTGATTAGCCCATCCAGTAGTAAGATCATTACTGTACCCAGGTAGGTTCATCTAAAGATAATAAAATGCTGCAAACCTGTTATCAGAATTTAATGAAACACTTGGCATTGTAGGTGGCTGTTGCCTCAGATTTATGAATAGTTTATATGCAGGAATGCTCATTATAATGTTTGCAGGTCTCCTAGGTCTTATAACAGTGCAACCCAAGATGCACAAGGAGTGTGTCATCTTGCTGAGGTTTCTGCCGGGAACCTCTTAAATAGTTTTATTGGGGTTTTAATTAAATGAAATCCCTGTGGTGAGATTAACTAATGAGAGTGCAGAGGCTTCCCATCTCCAAGTAATCTATTCCTGAAAAAAGTGGGTCTTTGAGGAGGAAGTTGTCTGGGTTTGTGACTCCCATAATGTATGGAGAATGTTCATAAACTGGACAGGCAGGAAGAAAAATTCCATTGCAAAAGCAGTAGCCTATTCACCTACAGTTGGATGAAATACCTACAGGATAGCAAACTGATGGTCTCCAGATGTTGTGGACTACTCCTTACCATTGGCCATGCTGATTGGATCAGATGGAGTTTGAAGCCCAAATCACCTGGAAGAGACATGATTATTTTTTCCTGCTGTAACATGTATTCTCTGCTGATCAAGAGCACCGCTTGATTTGCTTGAACAACTTCCCAGGGAACAAAAATAGTAATCTTGAAAAATTGCCATGTTCTAGTAGTTTTCTCAAAAAGAATACTTTACCCAAACATATACTGTATATTGTTGGTGAAACAAGAAGAAATGCATCAACATAATACGTAATATGAAAAGGAAAGAAAATATAACCAAAATCGCAAGAAAGAAAGCACATGGCCAAAATGAGGTGTTAAGATATCTTAACACATCCTTGATTTGTATTATCAAGCTTCTATCCAGAGATCTTTAGAGAAGGATGTTAAGAGATATAAAAGCTTATTGCAATACAGAATTCTGGTAATTCGGGGTTTTATTTTAATATGAATTAGTTTGACACCCATTAATATAGCAAAGCTCTGTGGTTGAATGGTAAGCTTAAATCAGCTAATTCTAAAGTACAGCTCTCAAATACACATGCAAATAAAAAAGGCAGAATTTAACCTGGTAGAGATGTATTAGGCTTATATTCAGCAATGCACATGTTGCTTTGATAAGTGGGTCTTGGTTGATCTGTTCCATTCTTCTGCTCACCTTGCATACAAGTTTATATCCAATTGGCCTCTCTTTGCTCCTTTTTGTTTACTGAGTTTTAAAACTCTGGAGGAGTTCCTTATTCACTGTTTTTAAATTTGTGAATTTATGCCAACAGCTCTACAGAGAAGTTTCATATCACTCCACATCTGTCAAGTCTCCATGTCTATCAGGTACTATCTTTTCTTGGTTCTGGCCAGCCAAGGGTTACCTCCTGTCAGATCCCTGTTTGTGATACTGCCATTCATCTGGGGGGAAGGGGGGATGTAGTATTTAGATGTATTATTTAGTTTATTGCTTTCTTCCTTGCTTGTAACTTTTCATTTTATAACCTTTATCCTGGCACCTGAGCGCCCTCACTTTTTGAGGAATGTGAAGGGAGGCGGAGGCCATGTGGATTGTTTCATTCTGAAAGGTGGCAGAAGATGACCCTTGTCAGGATCCCCAGGATGGCCGTTACAATAACATCTCAACACCTGTGGATTGGTTGAATCCACGTTGGACTGAAGGGAGGGGTCTCTACTTCCTATTATTCTAACTGTATTGCCTGAGGGAGCTCAGAGTCTGCTTTTACTCTGTCTTGCTATCACTCCTGCTCAGTAAAAGGTTCCTTTTGAAATGCTAAAGTTTCAAGGGTCTTTACTTTCTTGAGTAAGGAGGAGAGGCAGGACATCACATCTCCCTATGAACTCTTCAGGTAGCTGATGACAACTCATTACATGCAGACATTATAAACTTGTCAAGAAAGCATCTAAATGAAGATACCTCATGTATCAATAACCTGTCATGGATCAGTCATTATAATTTCAATCTTAAATATATAAAAAATGGAGTATGTGTGTCTAAGCTGATCAAAGGCAGATAAACACCAGCTGTCACTACAAAACATTGCTAATTTCTTCATCATTGCATAAAAAGCAGGTTTCAATGAAAAGCAGTTTCTGACACGCAGCTGTCATCACTGATTAATGTGTCCAATTTAATAATATATTATTTTGCTCAAAAGGCGTGGCAAAAATTGAGGGATTGTCACTGGGAGGTGAAATCTTTAGTAACCATGGCAATGTGGCATATTATCATTTTTTTTAATGTTAACAAGCAAGCAAGGTGAGTGGGAGAAAGAATTAAATGTGTTGGCTTTAGCCCCTCTTCTTCTTCCTTAACTCTTCTGGATGGTTCTCTTCTCCTTGACTGATTATCCTGTCAGTCATCTCATCAAATCTCCCCTAGAGAGACAGGCCTTATTATTTGATCCATCACAAGCAACTTATAGACCTTGGTAAGCTCCAGGGGAAACTTGGGGTTTCCTGAGGATCTGGTGGGCAGGTCAACTGAGATCTTAGTCACAACTTGGAATGGGTAGGGAATGGAGGCCTGGACCACATTGCCCTTATGTGGCCCCTCCCTATGCATCAATCCTGGGGAACTCCTTGGTTTTCCAAGGAACCCTAGAAGTTTAAGCAGCAGAAGAGACACACAAAGCACCACTGAAAGAAGATGAGGAGCCAAACAGACTGAATAAAAGTAAGAGCTCATATCTAGGATTACATTTTGGCAATAAGAGTGATTTAATATATGACAATCATGGGAAAGGAGGTTGTACAATTGCAGCATGAAGGACACTTTCACATCATTAAACAACCCATAGTACACTTATTAGTTTTTTTTAAAAAAACTGTGTTTTAGTGCTTTTTCAGAAAAACTTTAAAGCATTGTTTTAAAAATAGCCAGGATGGTGAGTACTTGTTAATTCTTAGATTTACTTTTACAACTTTTTGCATGTGGGTTTTGCATTTTTTTAAAAATCACCCACCTAAAAGCTAATGGGGAATGGGGTTGAACAGTGAAGTGGGTATTTCCCTCCCATTGCACTATAAAGGCCCTCGTTGTTGCCTCTCAGCTGTTAGGTGGGCTACATTCAATCAGGTTTCTTTTTTCAGGATTGCCAGTTAAAGGTAGTAAATCTAGGTGATAGTTAATCAGACAAGGTTCTATAATGTTTTTCAGAAAACTATGGATTTGTAGAGCCTTGTCTGGCCAAGCTGTCCTCCACCATTGCAGACTATTTTGGGGGAAAGGATTAAATGTATTCTTTCCCATAGGAGAACTTTTGACTTCTGGGTTAACGTGATGTTACTTTCAATTATGGATAATGCAATCCTGATACTTTGCTTGGGGAGAAGCCTGGTTTCTTGTGATGAAAAAGGGCCATAAATACTACTATAAGCTGTTATCTAGTTTTCTGAACATGATTCACTTCAGGGATAAGATGTTTTTATGCCAACTTTCACTTCACGGGAAACTTTTATGGCCAAGACATAAGCATCAGAATAGACAGAGTTTATAATGGAACAGCATATCTGAAGGATCACTTAGAGCAACAGTAGTAAGTAATTTATAGCTACCAAGGTGGAGTGTTTCTAGAATCATATGCAATGTTAGAGGGCTAGAAGGAGACAATAACACAAATAACCCAAAACATGCATAATGTTTTCTTTATAGGGGGCACAGGTACCACTGACAGTAGTAATAATAAAGTTTTTACCAGCTCCCGCTGATTCAGAAGCAACGGCTGTGCTAAGAAACATCTTGTCATAATTCAGTGCAGTGTGCCAGCTTACCTGCTAGTCAGATTTGATGGTGAAAGTCCAAGCCAAGGGTCTTCAAACTTGGCAAGTTTAAGACTTGTAGACTTCAACTCCCAGAATTCCTTGAGCTAACATGACTGGAGGAGGAATTCTGGGAGTTGAAGTCCACAAGTCTTAAAGCTGTCAAGTTTGAAGACCCCTGGTCCAAGCCTTGGTCACACCCTTGAAAAGCACTCCAGATTTGCCATTGGTACAAAATGCAGCCATTGGGTTGATAACCTAGGCAGAGAAGAAGGATGATGTAGTAGCTGCACTGAAAGATTTGCAGTGACCACCGACTGGTTTGGGACACAAATTAAAGTGTTGAGCCCGATCTTTGACGGTCAAAAACATGCTTAGCATTTTATGTCTTCCTAAGAACTCAACTAGTCCAATTCTTTCCTCCTTTCCTTCTCAACTGTTCAGCCAGCTTAATCCAAAATTCAGCTATTAAACTACAGCTGTTCATAATGTCCAAATGCCATGATATTCACATTTAAATAGCATTATATTTAAGCATTATTCAATTTCCAAAACCCTGATTAGTTATGGTAATTTGCACTAATGATGTCAAAGCCAACTTTGGAGGGTTATGTTGGACCCTTCTTTTATTGGGTCTCTGCAACCATGGATATAAGCAATGAAATCTGATTTGCAAAAAACCCCACTTCTTAAACTTTTTTAAGAGGCATACTCCAATATGCTTTGAAAAAAAACAAGCAAAACTTGTGGGTTCTTCTATTATCAGAGCTTGTTGAATTTTTTTTAATTGAAAAAAGAGGAATTCCTTAATGGGGAATGGTGACTTGTTTCTAGATATTGCAACTGCTGAGACAAATGAAAATCTGTGCACAGGGCTTTGAGGCAGACGATGCTGTGCACAATGAGTATAAAATGATCCATTGGGGAACTAACAGTACTATGAAAATTTGGAAATGTTATTATGAATTGTGAATCAGACTTTAACATTTGTTCTGAATGAGTAGTTTGGCAGAAAAAAAGCAGAAGTAGCTGAAGCCTGCTATCCTGATGCAGTCTGTGAACTTCACACTTGGAAATGATTATTGCTAATTTTATCTTTTATTTATTCAAACAAATTTATAAATTTAACAAATGTATACAACCGGTCCATTCACACACAGGTAACTCTTGGCAGCTTACATTTAAAATCCACAATATAAAAACCCACAAAACTCCATCTCCCACAACAGCACAATCAAATCAACCACTTGATCAGCTCCATCTCCGTTCATGATTCCCAAGCCCACTGACAAAACCACTAAAACTGAGGACCCAGAATGTTGGGGGCAATATGCTGACTCTGTAAACCACTTATAGAGGGCTGTGAAGCAGTATATAAGTCTAAGCACTATTGCTAAAACCATAATATATCTCTTTCTACTAATAAATGCTATTTGTAAGATTCTAAAGCATCCTCAGCTTGCATATATGATTTTGGTTGAAAAAAAACTACCGTAGGAATCCAGGCTCAGGCAACAGATTCTAGCACACCTTAGAATACAGTATCAGTGATGTATGGGTTTAGCTCTCTTCTTTTTGCCTATCTGAAAACCCAGCAAGTCTTCTTGCAATTATCCATGTGCACAACTTTACTGACTCATATCATTTACAATATAATGTATATAATTTCAATATTTTTGAGACCACCTACTACCACCGTATGCCTCCCAGCGCCCTGTTAGAGCCCACAGGGTTGGCCTTCTTCAGGTCCCGTCAGCGAAACAATGTCGGCTGGCGGGCCCACAGGGGAGAGCCTTCTCTGTGGTGGCACCGACCCTGTGGAACCAGCTCCCCCCTGGGATTCAGATCATTCCTGACCTTCTGACCTTTTGCTGAGCTGTGAAGACCTGGCTGTGCCAGCAGGCTTGGGGCTGTGCTTCCTGAGGTAAGGGTGTGGTTTTTAAGGGTAGTAAGAGCTGTAAGGAGTTTTAAAATTCTTGGGTTTTAGTTTTTTTATTATGTAAGTTTTATAGTTTTATATAGTTTTTATATTTTAATTACTGTTTTTATGATTGTTTTATTGTAAGATTGTTGTGTTGTAAGCCGCCCGGAGTCCTTCGGGAGTGGGGGTGGCATATAAATATCAACAATAAATAAATAAATAAATAATCCTTAAATACATTGAGGCCCATGTCAAGAGCACAAAAAAAAATGTTGGGTGGCTTTCTATCCAAGTACCCAACCAGATTACATTGTTTTTCAATTCTTAAAAGAAAACATTGAAAAGCTGACACGCTGCAGAGAAAAAGTCCAAGCCCCAGCATAGTTTCTATATTCAAAAATGCCCCTGGGGTTCACAGGAACCCTTAGAAACTAAACATGATATGTAGGTCTAGCTTGATGCTTTCTTTGAAGAGTGCCAGATACCCAGAAAAACAAGGTAGATAAATCAGGGTCCATAAGAACATCCATGAACAACTCCAAACAAGTGGATGGACTTGTTTGCGATTGGTCATGCCAAACAGGGCAACCAGTTAGGGAAGGTGAAATTCTCCCTGTGGTAACCATTGTGTGAAAACTTTCATGACATCTGTTCAAGTCTCTACATATGTATATCAAACTCAAAATAATGTCTAATTTTAATCTTAAAATAATGGTACAACATTACCCATCATTATTTGTCTTGGATTATAACTATGGGCAAGAATGTACTATAGGTTGTCAGATACGGCTCAAATAAAGCTGAACTTTATGTTTTGAACTGTGCTTTGCTTTTTAATAAACAAACGGGATTTTATTTTCAGTACCAAGTTCTGAGATTTTACTCTTCAATTAGCTCTACTGCTATACATCTTGGTTGATATTTTACTAACTACTTCTTTGTCTTCCCCCCCCCCTTGCAGTCAGCAGTAACATTTCACAATCTCAGTTTGGCAAATACCAATAAAGATTACAAACATGACTGCAGCAAAGCTACTTCTTTGGATAAATATTTATAGAAAATGTGAGGTTTTCTTACATTAGTCACCTCATTAGCCAACATCATTAGCAGTACAAAAGCATTTATGTAAATAAGAGGCTGAAGGGTAATGATACCAGAGGCAAAAATTTAACAAATTAACCAACTCATTTGGTAGCCAAATTAAGTTGTACACAACTAGTTGAGAAGGAAGGATTCCTTCCTGCCTATGCTCCACTTAGTGAATTAAAACCTTTTTTAAATGAGGAGCAGCATCTGTACTTGCATTGATCTTTGATTATAATTTGGGGGCGGAGGGTTTCTACCAAGAATCTTCTAAAAGTCTATAACTGAATAATAATGGGCACGGTGTAATACATCTGAAGCCTGGTTCTGTGGCCATTTGTGTAAGGAAAAAGTGGCTGCCATTCTACCACTGTACAACTAAAGCAATTTGTAAACAAAAATCATTATAAACAATATTGTAGTCCATTTGAGCATCTGACACACAACGTTCGATATAAAGCAAGTTTTTCCAAATTATTGATTTCAGATATATTGAAATTAAACTTCTATTGTTCTATGCTAGAACAGCAGTGGTTATGCTAGTTAGGGATTGTGAGAGATGAACACACCAGGAAATCAACAAGATAGGAGGCACTAATAGAGTTTTACACAACTACAGATATGCTATGCTATGCTATGCTATGCTATGCTGTGCTGTGCTGTGCTATGCTATGCTATGCTATGCTATGCTATGCTATGCTATGCTATGCTACTATACTATACTATACTATACTATACTATACTATACTATACTATACTATACTATACTATACTATACTATACTATACTTTTCTTAGAGTAGAATCATTCACTTTCTCATGCACAATTCTTTCCTTTTAGATTTAATTTGTATTAATAAGACTCAAAATCTGGACAATCATTTCACTGTGCCACCAAAAAATCTCAGCACTGACTGTTGAGATGATCCCAATATGCTTGTCTTTTCATGATACTACAAAATCTGTTTGCTTTTCACACAGATGCCCAAATTTTTAAGCCATCCTGTAGGGGTGTTCTTTTTGCACCAACATGCCCAAGGAGTTCATCAGCTCATATGCTTATCATTCCTGTTTATTTGCCACTTGCAGGTAGGCAGAAAAGATCATAATAGATTGGCCCCCTTGAACAGCAGAAAGCACAATACTGTAGCTGTGTTCTTGATTGGATCAGCAAATCTCTCTGCCTTTCTTAGATAGATAACAGTAGATAAAACAATGATATGCTTACCATTGGCAATAAATTCATTTGCCTCTAGCCTCATGTTTGCAAAGTTAGATAGCTTTGTGTACCTCCTACGAAGTGTCTTTTAAATCAAGATAGCCATGAAATGTGTTGCCATTTTCTATATGAAACAGGAACATTTTAATTCACTAGATATTATTTCTGTTCTGAATTATCCTGAATGCAGAATGTAAAAATAGAAAATATTATGTGTGAGCTAGCTGTAGGTAAGACCTTAATTGGGCTAAGATTGGACATGATATACCTAGCCTTGTACTTTCAAATATCCATTGGTTATAAATATTGGCAACTGTAGTCCCAATTCATCTAAAGCATGGGTGTCAAATTCATGGTGTCACATTGTTGTCACATGATGTATCGCAACTTTTTCCCCTTTTTTCCCCTTCACTAAACTGGAGATGGGCGTGGCCAGTTCGTGACCCATCCGACCCGCGCGCAATTGGGAAAAGTAGGTGTTAGCCTAGTGGAATTCATCCTGTTTCCTCACCATTCTCTGGGAATGAAACGTTGACCTAATGTGTTGATTTCACTGTGTAAAACCTGTGACTTTGTATAATCAGCACAATAATGAGGAACATTTTTCACAGATACTATTTTGTCTTCAAAGAGGACATAAATAGCCAAAGGTCTCTCATTCTGAATAACATTTTAAAATGCAAATTTGTCAGTGTCATCTTGAGAATTAATGCACTGACTGATAAGAAGGTAAAGTTCTCAATTTTGCAAATTGCAGCTCTTGGTATGTAATCTCCCAGGAGAGATGTTCTGAATAGAAAACTGGATTAAACTTTTCTACATGGTAAAAATGTCTTTGAAAAGAGCTTCATTCCACTTTAAGTCATACTTTCCAAGAAAGGGCCAAGTCTGGGTGCTTTGAGTACTGAGGGGGATACATTATTTTAACAAGCACAAAATTGCTTTGGATCCTATTACCTGGATTTCCATAGAATTCACTATACTGAATGCTGGAACCTAGAAGTATTTCATTACTGACATAATTCTGTTGGTTTTAAAACTGTATCTACTAGGTCTATCACTAGCCACTATAATTAACAGTATCCCTCATGTTGAAGACAGCACATTTGCACTTCAAGTTCTGACAAAGAGAACATTAAAGTGTAAACAGAAATATAATGAAGTCCCTGAATGCATGCTGCCCTTCAAACCAAATGTCAAACTAGTCTTACGATATCTCTTTCCCATACCCATAAGAATGTTTCTTGGGTTGACGTATACTTTCACCAAAAACCTGTCAAATTCTTTCATGTTCTACTTCTGTTTGTATGTGGCTTTGATTTGGCACACATGCACCAATCTCACTATAACAGAAATAATAAAGTATTTTTCTATGAATCATACACAATGCAGTTTCAATCGTTTTATTCTGAAGATGATTGTTTTACAACTTTGTTGTGAAAGTCTTACTGTCAGCACAGCTCTGTGACGTTCAAGTATTTTCTAGACACAGAATTGCTGAATTTCAAGAATGAAAGAAATATGAACAGTATTTATATCACATATCCTGATAGTCAACAAATTCTAGGCAGCTCACATTAAAACAACGTAAAGCAACTCCTATGTTAAAAGGTAGCCAAAAAAAAACATAATTAAAATACAAAAGGAAACCTCTTCCATATTTGGGGAGTGCTGACATGAGCTTTGGTTATTAGTGGTACTGTTGTATGCATGTTTACTCAGAGGTAAAGTGTTTACTTCAGTGGGACCTTTTTATCAGGATTTGTGGAAGAGTATAGGACTGCATCATAAGAAATACAGAAAATGAATATTGTGTATGCCTTGTTTTTTACATACAGTACTGTTATATTTCTTTCAAAATATATATTTTAAATACAGCCAATTCTTGAGACAGGAGTGTGTTTTTTGTACATGTTAAACAGATAACTAGGAGCCGAGGTGGTGCAGTGTTTAGAGTGCAGTACTGCAGGCTACTTCTGCTGACTGCAGGCTGCCTGCAATTTGGCAGTTCGAATCTCACCAGGCTCAAGGTTGACTCAGCCTTCTATCCTTCTAAGGTCGATAAAATGAGGACCCAGATTGTTGGGGGCTATATGCTGACTCTGTAAACCACTTAGAGAGGGCTGTAAAAGCACTCTTAAGTGGTATATAAGTCTAAGTGCTATTGCAATAACTTAGAGTTTTGGTTCAAAATTGACATTTTTCTAAAATTATTTTCATTCCTGGCATTAAACACAAACCCAATATTAAATAGTTAATTGAGGATCATTCACTCAATTTCCAGATCTAAACTGATGGAGATTTCATGAACTTGAAAGCATTTTTTGGACCTCCCATTATGTGGTACTGCTGTCCTTTTTTTTTTTTAATAAATCCCAACTTCAGGACAACTTGCTAGAGAATTAATATCTTAATGTAGAGGCACTAGGTAGCTTGACATTTAATTTGTTTGATTAAATTCCATACTAAAAATGTCTTATAAATAAAAGAAACAACTGAGGCAACTTTTAAATTGCCCCAATTGTTCCAAAATGATGTAGTTAATGGTTGCTGAGGGTGAAATTTAAAGTCATTAAAGCTATAAGGAGGCTTTGTGGGGGGGGGGGAAGCCATCAATCTAAAAATGGCCATGGCTAAGGGCAGCTTTGTTCAGACTACTTTCATTTATTCAGACAAATTCTAAAAGAAAGTTAAAGGGTTTTTTTTTAGACTATCACTTTCCCCCAATCAAAACAACTGTGTTAAAATCTACCTGAAACACTCCCTGTCATATTTGCTTAGAGAGGCATGTGTGATATCGCATCCCAAAGAATAACATCTTCTGCTCTCTAAAAAAATCTTGAGAATTGCAGTGCTTGCTAGGCAAGTGCTATATTTCTTCTTTTTCTTTTGCTAAATGATTTCACAGGGGGTGCAATGGCTTAGCAGATAAAGACTCTAGGCTTGTCAGTTGGAAAGCTGACAGCCCGGGGTTTGAGACCCGAGTGCCTTGTGATGGAGTTCCCGTTACTTGCCCCAGTGCCTGCCCACCTAGCAGCTCAAAAGCTTGGAAATGTGAGTGGATACTTTGGTGAAAAGATAACAGCATTCCATGTACCTTGGGGTATAGCTGTGTTGGCTAAATGACCATGGAAAAAGTATTTGGGCAACCCTGGCTCCCTCAGCTAAGAAATGTTGATAAGCATTGTCCCTTATAGTCAGACATGACTGAAAAGGGGAAACTGTTACCTTTAAATGATTTCACATGGGAATACCAAAATGGACTAAGAGCAATATTGTTTTGAAGAATGTTCTTCTTTGCTGGCAACAAGTCACTTGCTAAATCCTCCAGGTCTGGTGGAACACAAGCATGTAAGGTCAAAATGAATTTATACTGTCCAATTTGCATTGCAGTAACTTTGAATTGTTT
>JANHJO010006494.1:35188-48514 GCA_032468235.1 Pseudoxyrhopus heterurus | reverse complement strand
TTAGCCCTGAAAATTAGTTGACTCGAGTATAAGCCAAGTGTGGGTTTTCAGCCCTTTTTGAGGGCTGAAAAACTAGGCTTATACTCGAGTATATACATTACTTTCATGGGCTACAGCAAAAAGACAGGAAACCCATCTCTATGGTCTTTCTCATATAGACTTTTATCTAAAGCATTTCAAAGCTACACCATAGCTGTCCTGAGAACATAATCGCTTTTTTAAAAGAAAAGCAAGTTTCTAGGCCTTATGGTTGCAGAGCTTTTCTTGGGTTTTCATTACAAATGGTTTGGATTCTACATGGCTCTTCGGTCTGCTCAACGGGACATTAGAGAAAGCCCTGCAAATTTTGTATACTTTTGAAAGGCTGCTATTCTACCTGGCCAATTTCACATCAGCTCCCTTTGGTGTGTCTTGCATTGCATATTTGTGTGTAGATATGCAAGTCACTCCAGAGTGGTTTTATCAAATTCTTTTCCACTTTTCCAGCCGAACAACCACACCTTGAATTGTACACATTTGTCTTTTGTGCCATCGTGTGGGAGAATCTTGAATGTGCAAGTCTCTTCTCTTGTGATATAAAAATTGGATCAAACGAAATCTCAAGAAGCTTAAATTGGGTGTTTAAACAAATATTTAAATGTCAGATGAAGTGAAATGAACTATGGAGGCTTAAATATTTATTATAATGGACTATAGAAAGCAGCTAAAAGCCTTAGATGTCTGATCAAATCCTATGAGGGTTTTATTATTCCGTCTATAGAAATACCCTTTGTTGTTGGAATACTTAAAACCGTTTTCTTAAATTATATTTGAAGGACAAGAAAGTATAATCCTATCTTAAAACAAATCTCATTTTATTGACTTGATCGTGTCTCTGCATATAAAGACAAATCCTGCTGATGTTGCAGATTGCACTATTATAGAACTTTTCAGAAATAGATTTTGCTAATTACTTTTTTGAGCCAACATTTTAAATATTTTACTAATTTATTTCTATTTTTTATATCTTAGTTCCCCCGAGTCAAGTCAGGTTAGATTAGGCAAGGAAGTTAAAAGAAAGAAGCAAGTTTCTTTTTTAAAATTTATGCCTATGCACCATCTTATCATTTTTTATGAGCAAACACAAGTCTAAATTGTAGCCTGCCATATTAGAGTGACCAGAGCAGAGCAAAAGTCACGTATGGTACATATATTAGCATTTTAAAGCCAAGAACTGTTTCTAGTTTAAAACTGAATAGAATAATTTTACCAGATAGAGTCAGAGAGGGTTTTTTTTTTTTCAGAAAGAGGAACAGTTATCTGACATATTTTTGTAACTGAAACCATAAGTCCAATATAATGTATTATTGAAAGTCCACATTCAGGCTTAACTGGAAAAAAAAGTTATAACAATTTGCATTGTTTTATATACAGTTGAGAAGCTCTTTCAAATGTAAAAATTGTTCACTTGTACAGAACAAGCAGAACAAATTAAAATGAAAAACAGTACTCTAAAGACAGTGTTTTATCCATTGAAACCTGAAACTTTTTTCTATTTTTATAGACTGTACATGAATGTGCACACACACATACATATATATATTCACAAATATCTGAACATCCACATCGGTAGGTTTTCCTTGGCTTCTTTATTAGATAGTGTAGAATGAAATGCAAGAGCTGATATGGGGGGATTTATTCTATGCAAAATCATAAAAGACTAAAAGGCCAGATCCAGCCAGGTGCATTATTAGAGCACAAGAAGATTTGGAGGAGCAAGAAGAAACCAGGGCTTGCCTGAAATATTTTGCTGCTTAACACAATGCTGGTGATATTTCCTCCATTTTACATCCAGAAACTGTGAAATAACCAGGGGAATGGCATAGCTGCCTCCTAATCATAGAGTCATAGTAGATCAGCAATCCACGCAGTTGAAATGTGGAGTCCTTAGTCCTGAAAGCTACTTAACAAAGCCAAAACAAAAAACAGATCCTCTCCAAAGCAGCAATTCCTGCAGAAACATCTCATGATCATCTTCATCAGAGTTAGAAGGGATCTTGGAGGTCTTCTAGTCCAACCCCCTGCACAAGCAGGACACCCCATTTCAGAAAAATAGATGTACAGTCTCTTCTTAAAAGTCTCCAGTGATGGAGCATCCACGGCTTCTAAAGGAAAGCCATTCCACAGGTTGATTGTTTTCACTGTCAGGAAATTTCTCCTTCATTCTGGGTTGCTTCTCTCCTTGGTTAGTTTCCATCCATTGCTTCTTGTCTTGCCTTCTGGTGTTTCGGGAAATAAGTTGACCCCTCTTCTTTGTGGCAGCTCCTCAAATATTGGAATACTGCTATAATGTCACCCCCTAGTCCTTCTTTTCACTAGACTAGACATACCCAATTCCTGCAACCATTCTTCATAGTTTTAGCCTCCAGCCTCCTAATCATCTTAATTGCTCTTCTCTGCACTCTTCCCAGAGTCTCAAAATCTTTTTTTTTATATCTGATGAATTTATATATAATGAAAGAGCAGAGAGTTGGATTTTGCTTTATCATATTTTGATTGTAAATGTTCATTCGAAAAAGTGGGCAATTAGCCATTAAAATACACAAATGTCACTTGAAAGGAATCCTGCCTATTTTAATAGAGCATTTAAATTTATTTGGACGTCTGACAGGTTTACTAGAAAATAAAGTTTTTCTTATTTTAGTTGGGAGGACGAAACTTTTTCTTCTTTACAGGTTTACTATTCATGTCAACAGAGCTGAATATGGACAGATTTGTGCATCTTGAACACTGTTACTTGTATCTGTCCAGCAATGCTAATCCCACTGATTAGGATGAAGCATGATAAAGCCTTTGTGCCAGGCAGTTCCCAGCTGTCAGCATCTCCATCTGAAAGGCTCCACGACAAACAGTATCCCTGAGGAAATCTATTTTATTGTTTGTTAGACATCATCAGAAGGAAAGGCAGACACCAAAACCCCTTGTGAGAAAATGTTAGGGAAGTGATGGTGTTAAAAAGCTTCCCTTCAGTACAGACTTCAATTTCCTATAGAAATAGCCTAATCTACCCGTCTTAAATTTTATTTATTCTGCTTCTCTTTGCTTAGAATTTTCTCTGAGGATAAGCTGTGTGCATGTGACGTCTCATTGGGTCCTTTCCAGTGTAAGCAACTTTTTCCAAATTAAGTTTCATTTTTCATGGCTTTGGGACATATCTGTGCAGTTTCATAGCAAGAAAACAAGCAATGATTTTCTCTTACCTTCTACAACTTCCACTTCTATTCTACAGCCCAGGATTTCCTGGTAATCTCACATCTAAATCCTGACCACGTCCAACCTTTTTCATTTATTGAGGTCAACCAAGGTTAGCTTGATACTACAACAATAAAAAAAGATATCCTATGGAACTGTTTGTTATCGTAATGTTGCCACAAATTTTCCATTTTGATTGCAATTTGCCACTCCGCTTGTGAAAGATTGGCAAAATTAGAAGACGCCATTGCAAGCATTGCTTTCAATTGAATAAAAAAAACCCATTCTCCCCTCCAACTTGCCCTGAAAGCATTAATGTCAGTGGGATGGAATTCCAGATGTACTGCCAGTCGAGTTAATTAATCTATGCTATAAATCAGGGCCACTATATATTTTCGGCTACCTTGAGCAAGAGGGAGCTTGCAAATTGATTAAATCAAGGCTGACCAAAGCCTGATCCACTTCCAGTATATAACAAAAGTTGCTCTCAAATTCAATTTTATGTAAACTGTGCATCAAAAGCCAATGATTTTAAATTTCTTCAGGTTAACTTTGTTCAGAGGAAAAACATATTTTTGGACAATGTTTTGCAGGTTCATTTTAAAAACATAATCTTACTTTTCCCTTAGATACAGATTTTTTTAAAAAAAAAAGTTTATTATATTCTTTAAGTGACTAAATGAACAGCAATTAATGAAGAATTTTCTTCCCCAAATTATTTTGGAATGATGATAATGCCTATTGTCTATATCCACAGTATTTCAACTGTATTCCCTAAGCTTAAATTTTATTTGATAGCCAGCTCTATAAATTACAAACTAAAGATAGTACCAATAGTAATAGGTACCTTGGGTGCAAACTCAAAACACATGGGACACCAGTTAAATACCATCGGCATTGACAAAATCACCACCAGTCAATTGCAAAAGGTAGCTTTACTGGAACAAGTTACGTACCTTTAACACCACTCAGCAATAACATCTGTCTATCCCAGCTCATTGAGAAAGACTTGATAAGTGGATAAAAATACTAATCCAGTCTTAATAACTGGCTGACAGTGCAACAAACCATAATAATAAAGAAAAAAAAGTGTGGATAATTGATGTGGCAATACCAGGAAATAGAAGGCAAAGAATTGGAAAAGTTCACAAAATATCAAGATATGAAAGATTATGGCATAAATGGCCATGATGGTCCTAGTGGTTTTGATATGGCACCCAGTGTGGGTGCCATATCAAAAAATCTTGGATAGCATTTAGAAAATCTATGCATTGACAAAATTTTCATCTGTCAGTTACAAAAATCCATATTGCTTAGGTTTGCAGTGCACATATACTCTACTGATACATTAAGATTTCCTAGGTTCTTGGGAAGAACTCAATGTGTATGAAGGCCAACACCAGCTAAAGAAATGACAGCTATGACTTTACATTGTTGTGAACAGGTAACAGCAGTAGCTGCAACAACAACAGTATCTATTGCTCCTGTTTCTTGGATCCACCCGGGCCTCCTATTAATCTGTTTTTTTCCCCTTTACTAAGTTTATTTTTGTATAAATTCTCTATATTTCTGGCCAATTTAGAAATATTTTTCCAAAGCTTCACTACCACATCCCCACACCCAAGTTTAAAGCTTCTGAAATGATCTCCGCTTATCAAATTTCTATAACATAATTGTTTACAAGCTGTTCTTCACTTAAAATGAGCCTTTCATAAAAATTAAAAGATGACAAACATAACTGGAAACACACTAACAATAATATACCCACTTCTGCAAGAGTACCAAATATTATACTTAATGTGATGCATTTCAGAATAGAATCATATAAAGTTTCCTTGTTCAGAAGCAGCTAAAGGCCAATTAGCTATCTATTTTTATACCTTAACTGTGCTCTTATATAGCAATTTGCAGAATGTATTTTTTAAACAGATTTCAAAGAATGGTTTCATGGTATCTGAAAAGGTACTATTATATGGTTAGTTCCTCTCCAGTTGAAGTCCTCTTACTCTAGAATAGTATCTGTGTCGTTTTTTAGATAAAGTGTTTCAACTGTTGAAAACCAAGAAACTCTGTTTGGATCCAACATGCATTCCAGTGCCAATGATCACACGAAAATCACATTTATTCATTCTAATAAATTTGAGATATAGTAAGTAGATTTGTAGAGACAGCTCAAAACACAGGAAGACATTTACTGACATATTTGGTTTCATTGTAAAGATGACACATGATGCCCATGTTTCCTGATTCCAGCCTTCTGAATTCCTTAGATGGTAGGCATCAGGGTTTTTCAGTTAGATGCCCCACACCCTCTGCCAAAGTTGGACCCACTATGCAGAATTTGAATCGTCTTTGAAATATGTGTCAAAATGAGAGATGCTGATATACCCACTGCCTAAAATAAAATAATACTTCATTTTTGTTTTTTAAAAAGTATAATTAGTGCAATGTTCTTCACAGTTGGAAAAATGAATAATATTCATTAAATCAAAAATATCACAATACGGAAAGCTGATGAGCATCCCCAAGAGAAAACAAGACAATAATAATAACAACAATAATGTTCTAGAGGAGTAGTATTAGCTTAGCTACACTAGACTGGAGCCCCAAATGGTTCGTGTTACAATTTCTATAGCTTTCATGAGCTAGCGCTCACTTTAGCAAATATACAAAAGTTACCCTTACTTTATACCTGGATGTCGGGGGGGAAACTATACAAGTTTAAAGTGGTTAGCAATAAAAGCTAAAACCACTATGTGATTATTCCATCAAAACCAGCAACATCTGTGGGTTGGCAAGGGGATCAGACTGATAATAGTGCCATCAGAGTATCACAATGCAAGGGTACGCTTTTTCAATGTGGATCAATACATCACACAGCAAAGGACAGAGTTTAGAGCATGACATCCTAACACTGTTTCCTCATTCTGACACAAATAACATCCCACACATGCTGATGATTATATTTACACAAGGTAAGGGACCATTCAGCGTAGCTATAATTGTTAATGTCAACACCCATCTTTGCCCTGCCAAGTAAAGTAACATTATAATGGGAGAGGAAATCGATCTCTCTTCAGATCCAAACAAATAGAATGGAATGTTTGGCTATGCTTCCTCTTCCTGTTATATTATAAGTAATACTGATTGTATTCTTTCCCATCGAACACAGTCCACATTGACCGATTTGATGTTCCTCCATCTTACATGGGTCTCCTGCTTATAGCAGTCTTGGACTAGAAGACCTCCAATGTCCCTTCCAACTCTGTTATTCTGTTACATAGGCATATTCTTAGAGTTCTTGGAGATAGAATGCCCCTAGTAGTAGTAGTAGTAGTAGTAGTAGTAGTAGTAGTAGTAGTATGTTTGGAGGGCATCCTCATTTTGAAAGTTCTCTCCAACAAAAATCTGTAAGCCTTTTGATCACAATTAACAAATTTTCACATGTATGGACGTACATCTACAATTCTGCACCAGAATCTCTATATGGAATGGAGGGATGGCACAGAAAGGAAACAATAATTCTTCCTTTAATAAACATATTTTTATGTACTCTGCTCCCAAGCAGATAATTTGTAATGGATTGGGGACACATCCCTATCTAAACCCTCCACATAGCAAACCCACCTAGAAAACGAAACAGTGGACTTCAGTGGATCATCTTACCAGGAGTGGGAGTGTTGTCTTCTTTACCCACCTTCCCTATGGAGATTTAACCTGATTCAGATCTTCCTCAGCTTCACTGTCCTGCCTCCTTATTTTATTGGATAGAGTACAATTAGCAGGTAGAACCCAGGACCATTTTCTATGAGACTTTTTATCATTACACTATTATAAACTAAAACAATTAAAACCTCTGAGAAGTCTGAAACCTTGGGAGAGGTGGAGGTATCAAAATATACGTCAGCATCAGTTACCATATTTTTGATATTATTTTTGCAGCCCATGTTTTGCCTATTTCACTATCTACGTTGTACCTGCTGGGCACATTTACCTCCTCTCTGCATTCTGAATAGGGTAAGCCTCATAAATTCTTTTAGGCAGAGATATCCAAACACTCCCACTCACACACCTGAGTTACAGCCCCTTTGTTGTTTTGTGTATTTAGAAGTCTAATGATTTCACAAAATGTTGAGCTAAACATCATTCACACATTTAGGAATGGGGGAAAGAGCTTAATGTCTCCTCAAGGATCTTCCTTCTGACATCCTCTTCGAATCATTCGCTGTAAAGGAATTTATTTCCCAATAAACCAAGTTATTTCTACAGGACAAGACATTCCCCTGCCTATATATTTCTATTTCAGAGCCTGTTAAGAGCCAATATTCATTTCTACATTCATCTCGCCTCTCCCTGTGTCATTTTTATAAATTTCTACCTCCCACTCTTTTTATAATAAATGCCAAAATATGGCAAGAGGGGCTCTGATGCGTTCCCTAACAAATATGAAAGAAAAGACATCAGTGGTTTCCCTTTCACATTGGTGTACATTCATTGTTGCATATTATTCACATTAGAGATGCTCGAAGTAAAGAATTAACACATGATACATTCCAAACTAGCCTGCAGTCTAACAAAGTATATATTTGCACCAACATAAGGTAAAGTAGCATGCCTACATATGTGCCCACACACACACCAAGGCCCCTGTTTGCATTAGCATTGTAGTGGTTTACTGCCATGTCTCCTTCATTTCATCACAACCCAACAGTGAGGCAGCCTTAAGTTGTACTGAGCTGGACTTAGGTAAAAAGTAGTGTTTTATCCTTATCCTAACCCCACCCAAGAACAGCATCAAGCAATATAAAATTTGTTAAGCGTACTTTCCATTCCCTTGAAGATATCTGAGAAGACTGGCAGGAAGTGGGAAGAAAGGCATAGAACATAGAATAATAAGAGTTGGAAGGAACCTTGAAGGTCTTCTAATCCAATCCCCTGCTCAAGCTGATATGCTTTGCTACTGCACTGTGTATTGTCAAAAGATATGATAAATGATATGAAGGTATTAGATAGAGAAGGTAAGTTGATTTATATACCTATCAAATGTTACCTAAATGATAATTGGAATTATTGCTGTTTAGGTAATCTATGAATCATAGTGAATTTGACCATCTTTCAGACGCTCAATTCTTTCACAAGGGAGACACAATAATTACATTCTAAGACTGAAAGTGGAGGCTGGTAAATGATATACAATTCAGAGCCTTAAAAAATTCAACCCTTGTAAATGACTCTCTTCAGCCTGCCAAGAAGAAAGAGTATGACATTATGGTCTTGGGCAGAATATGGATGGTACTAACGGCTATCCTAAAACACAAGAATTAATGCTGAGAATTCAAGCATGCCACTGACCATTTTCTGGTATTAAAGATTAGGATATTGTGGATTTTTGCTTTGAGCACAAAAGACAGACTCAATAAAAATCACACAGTGTGGTCCACTTTGAAGTTGATATTCAAACTGTATTTTAACCAAGTTATGATGAAGCAGGGAACTTGTTCAATCAGTTCAGTCAGCAAGAACACATTTAAACTTCAAAACCTTTTACACCAAATTAGTTCTAGTGTTGCTCAAAGCAAGTGGAACCAGCATGATTTCTCTGAATTTTTTACAATCCTGAACAAAACATTAAATTGCTGACTGGTTTTGCAAATCCAACTTTTCTTACAGCAACTTAACACTTCAGTGCCTATTTCTCTCCTACAAAATCACTGAAATTAAGAGCGAAGAATGAAGGACACACATCTCACAGGTAACGCATGAAAATGGGAATTTAAATTAAAAATGTCCTTCCTACCATTTGGCGTAAGATAACTATATATGTCACATAACTTTACAAGGGCTAATAATTGGATCTAACAGAATAACAGAATAGCAGAGTTAGAAGGGACCTTGGAGGTCTTCGAGTCCAACCTCCTTCTCAAACAGGAGACCCTACACCTTTCAGACAAATGGCTATCCAGTCTCTTCTTAAACACCTCCAGTGTTGGAGCACCCATAACTTCTGAAGGCAAGCGGTTCCACTGATTAATTGTTCTCCTTGATAGGAAATTGCTCCTTAGTTCTAGTTTGGCTATCTCCTTGATTAGTTTCCAGGCTATATCTGGTTGTGACTAGGCTGTAAGCTAGACTGGAAAATCAAACAAAAACAATAGAAGACAGTACTAAACCACTTTGGTACTGTTGCCAAGATCAATGACATGAATGCATCTGTGAAATCATCAGAAGATGAATTTGATTTGATAATATTTTGCTTCTTCCACCATCCTGTCTGGCCTTAGTTACACTATTCTGTTCAGTATAGGATGGATTATGCAATGAAAATTGGAAAGGAAATATTCACAACACTTTCAGTTGGACCTAGTTTAAAGCAAAATACATTTTTGTGCCTGGGATATATTGTTCATTTCTGTTATTTGCATTCTTTATATTGGTAGCATGAAGGAGCCTCTGTAGGAGAAAGAAGGAGATGAATTTCCCTAGATCACATCTATACATCTTTTAAACGACAGCCACCCCATTTCTCCAAATAGATTTTGTCTCTCCCGCATAGTAGAGTTCAAAGAAGCAAACGTGGGAAATTGTTCATATTTATAGTGGACTGTCACAGAGGGTGCTGATCTTCATAAATTAGAAGTTATTCAGGGACACTCTATAAATAAACACACAAAGGAGATAAGAACAAAAGAACCTAGTACTGGGTCAATAAATTGTGGGTAGTTGGTAGTATTAACACCCAATAATTAATGCCCAGTCGGTTCACCCAGTAGCTTTATATATCCAACCACCGAATGCATAGAGCCCTCTTTACACACTATTGAGATGGCATGCTTTGTTGATCATTAGATGTTTCTCCTCTTGACCATGTCAGCAATGATGCAGTACTGCAGCAAATCTGCATTGCACCAGTACCTGAGAAAATACCTACTGTGGTATCACCACGTCCTACAAGTAGCACTCCACACCGTTGCCTGAATTGCCTTCCACTTTAATACAGGTTGCAAGAGACAATAAATGCAGGTATGTAAAAGGCCCAGTTGGACACAGATGCTGCATTTGATTGTGCAAGATGGCATTTGTCAATCCGAAAAGTGGATTCTGTACCTGTAGGAACAACGCTAGGAAGACGATGAGTTGGTAGCATTAACCATCACAGATATGTAACAGGGTCTCTTGAAAATTAGTGCTACTGAAATGGGCCTGAAAGAGGTACTAGAGAGGATGTGGAAAGTAAAGGCCAAAGACGTCCCAGTGGTGGTAGGAGCACTTGGGGCTGTGACTCCTAAGGTGGGAGCGTGGCTCCAAGAAATCTCACCAACAACATCAGAGCTGTCTGTCCAGAAGAATGCAGTGCTACGAATAGCTAAGATCCTGCAGAGAACTCTCAAACATCTAGGCAGAGGAACAAGGTCAAGAAAGACACATTCCACCCATAGTAGTGAGAAGGGATTTTTTTAAATAGGTATGTATGTGTAGGTTTAGATTTAGATATTTACAAGCATTCATACATGTGGAGATCTCTCCATCAGGCAGAGGATCCAAATAGATTCAGGATCTATGATTTATACATTCGTGCTCTGGTCATGAGCTTGCTTCTGGCAGGGATGCTGGCTCTTGTTATATTAAGCCGTGGCTCAAGCACACGCCACTGTCATCCATAAATGCAACAGATAGTTCAGTTGGCCTTCAGTCTCTCAGTATTTCCTTCCCTTTCTGTATTCTGTAGCTTCCATTGAAGAAGAAGGGGTTTTTACTTTCTGTGGGTTGAGAGGAACGTTTTCCCCTCTACATGTTCCGTGAAAGGATAATGATGCTGTCAATGCTAGAAGGCTATTATTTCAGCTGGAGAGGAATGAATTGCACCAGAACGGGCGTTTATCAAATCTCCTGAGGCTCATTCAACATCTCTCTCTTGCCAGTCCCCTGCCTGCTGATGCAGATAACCGGAGATGGCAACTTTCAGTGCGAACTGCTCCCTTGAAAAGAAAAAGACTTATTACTGCTCATTTATTTCATCAGCGGTGCTCTGGACCCATCTGCCATGGCAATGTTTTCAATTCCTCCCTGAGAATAGGAATCCAGTAAGAATTGGAGACAAAAAGTTGCAAAACAATTCTCATCATTCACTGCATACACAAACAAAGGATTTGATTACTGTATATTGCTTTGTATAGAAACCCTGACAACAATTTCTTCAGTGGAATTGGTGTGTTTTAAAAAGCAAATGGATCATTCACTAGCACACTACAATTTTCTTTCAATACCTTATCGGTTTCTTTATATCCTTTATACTCCTCACTTTCCACTCTACCCTTTAATATCAACATGAAGCTACTAGCAATAGTAGTTCATAGGTTTCAGGTAAGCTATTATCTGCTGAAGGTTGAAGCGTCCCTGTGTATACAGGTAGTCCTCGGCTTATGACCATAATTGACCCCACAGTTATGGTCATAAATTATGGCAGTCATTAAGCAGGTCACCACGTGCCCAAGAACAACTTTACAACCTTTTTTTGTAATAGTCATTAAGAAAACACCACGGTCGTTAAGTGAATGCTGTAGTAAACACCACTGGCAAAAAGTGCTGACAATTGTAGTATGTTGCAAAGGGCCATAAATGTGGGCTGGTTGGCAAGTATCCAAAATATGATCATGTGACCACACAGGGGGCCACCCTTGGAACTTCAATCCCTTGTCATAAGTACGGTGTCTGTTGTAACTTCAAGCAGAAGTAAGTCAAGGATCACCTGTACCTGTGAGCTTTTCTGGCAGTAGGAGTCTCACCTGAGCCATAATTCATGAAGCAGTTTTCATAGCTTTAATAAAAAGGAGTTTATTTTTTTTATTCTATTTTTTTTTTTTTTTAAAGAAAACATTTCCATTTTACAGTGTTGACAAGACATCACATAGGTATCGCATATTGAATATAGGTAATTTCATATATCTATATAGCGTTTTTTACTAATTGTAATACATTTTCACATTTTTTTTTCCCCTCTGTTGTCTATTGCTTAACCATCTATACGATAAATCCCATACCTTAAAAAATTCAGTTTCTCCTTTGTCTTTTAACAACCATGTTAATCTATCCATCTCGGCGCATTCAAAGATTTTATTGATCAGTTTTTCTTCTGTAGGATTTTTTTCTGATGTTGTGCAAAGGTGATTCTTGCCACTGTTATTATATGTATCACCAAATATAATAAGTCTTTTCTGACTTGTCCCGGTACTATTCCTAATAAAAATACTTCTGGCTTTAAGTCTAAGTTTTGGTTTGTTATCTCTTCAATCCATTTTTTTAATTTTCCTCCAATAACTCCTAGCATGCGGACAAAGCCACCACATGAACTGCACATAATCTTAACTACCAGTTCGCGCAAACTGGTGCAAACCGGCAGCTGCCCACCTCTGGGCAGTTGGGTCTAAGTTGTTGAGGCTAGAAAGCTGGAGACAGTGAGTTCTAGTCCTGCCTGTGGCACGAAAGCTAGCTGGGTGAGTTGGGGCCAATGAACAGGTGACTGTGAGTTCTAGTCTCCCCTTAGACACAAAACCCAGCTGGTGATTTGGCACCAGTCACTAGGAGAGGGAGAGTTCTAGCCCCACCTAAGCCACACAAGGCAGCTGAGAAGCTTTCTCTCAGCCCAACTCACCTCACAGGGTGGTTGTTGTGGGTAAAATAGGAGGAGGAGGAAGCTGCTTTGAGTTATTTGTAAAAAATAATTTTTGAAAAGGTAGGAATACTAATAAATAAATAACTGGGAATCTTCTTTTGCCCGAGTGTATTAGATAGTTGAATGATTTCAGTCAACGAGGAACAACACCAACTATGCTAGGTATCACAATTCCCTCAGAGACTTGTCAAACTGTATTCATTTTTTTTAAATAAAGGTCTTTTAGCGGGAAAAAAATAAACAAGTAAGTGGGAAGTTCACATGTTGCTTTGCCACCTGTATCATTATCATTCCTTTATTTTCAGGGATGGTACTGAGCCCAAGCTTTCAGCCCCCAACAATATAGCAATAGCACTGTATTTATATACCGCCTATCAGGGCTTGCAACCCTCTCTAAACAGTTTACAATGTCAGCCTATTGCCCC
>JANHJO010006493.1:70894-81114 GCA_032468235.1 Pseudoxyrhopus heterurus | reverse complement strand
GGCTGATGGGACCCGCAGGAGGCCAACTCTGTGCGATCTCACCGGGCGCTGGGAGGCAAATGGTGGTAGAAGGCGGTATATAAATGCAATGACAATTGCATAACTGAGAGATGCTGTGACATCATAAACACATGCTGGTAATCTGGTGCCCAAACTGCAATCACATGACAGTGGGGCTGCTGCAATGATTGCACCTTTAAGAGTGTAAACTTTCTTTTTCAGCACTGTTGCAACTTCAAACTGTCACTGAACAAGCAATCAGTAAGTGAGGTCTGTCTGTAAAAAGATTAGGACCAACTGGGTTGTAAGAATAAAGAACAGGAAACTATGCCCTACCAAAACTCTTGTGTCTGTTTGTAACCTTCGGTTGGGTGAAATTGGAAGATATAGGGCGACAGTGATTGAACCAAGGCAATTCAGATGGGCTGACATACAGAATGCCATGGCTCCAGTGGGAATGAAATTTGAGAAAGTTGTAGCTGCTTCAACACCACCCCATCTTCTGGCTACACTTCCGAGAAACCTATAGGTTGCATGGCAGAAAGAAAGATGGGAACTCATATACCGGCCCTCTTTCCTACTTTCCTGGGGTGCCTACACCCAGTCGGCTGGGGCAAGTCCTGATAGGTGAGCAGCGAGTGGCTGCTTGGAACAGAGGTCAACATATGAAATCTCTTAATGGCAGTGAGTGGCAACAGAAGGATGAGGGAATGATTCAGATGCCTGCTTTTAAGGTAGGGCTGGCTGGGATTTGCTGGCGGTCAATGGTGAGCCCTCTTTTTTCCTGGAGGGGATGGGAATGGGGCTGAACACATGGGCCTGATAGGCACTTGCCTGTGGGCCCCATACTAATCTGTGTATGTTAATCCTTCAATGCACCTTGTGTCATATAAACACAGCAACATATTTATTACATTTTACTGCATTTTTAATTAATACTAACATGCAAATATATGTTTAATTTTATCGACCTTTTACATTTTTATTCCTGTGAGTAGTTGTCGTAGGGGTCCCAGTACACTGCTTTGCTCGGGGCCCATAATGCTGTTAAGATGGCCCTGCCTCTTCTGTGTGACAAGCCTTGAAATATTCAAAGTCTTTTCTGTAGGCTGTAGTCATTGTTCTGTGCTGCTCAGAACCAGTTTGGAGTACAATGTCCAGTGCTGGATATCACATTTCAAAAAGGACAGTGACGGATTATAGCAAGTTCCAAGAATGACTATCAAAGTGGAGATGACTCTACAAACCAAGCCCTATCTATATATACATTGAGCATCTTACATTCCCCCAAAATATGGGAACTGGGATAGAGAACTGAATATAAGATTTAGACAACAATCCAGATCCAAATCTGGAATGCATATCACAAGGATTTCTCCAGATAGTATCCTTATCTAATGAGTCTGGTCACTCACATCTGTCTGTTTGTTGACCAGGATCTCTTCCTTCACTTACCAGCAAGGGAAAGCGAGAGGGCAGGGAGAGAGAATACATTCTCCTAACGGATAAATATTTGAATAAAAAGGACTGAAATATTTGCAGGATAGAACTGGCACCTATATTTTCCCCCGCTCTTTTTTTTTTTGGAGTTATATACAGCTGATTGTTTGAAACGGATACGTCAGCTATAAGGTAATCTTCCAGAGATGGTTCTGGAAGACACAGGTTTTTAAATTCAACTGTGTAGGTAAAACAGATCTTTGAAGAACTCCATTAGTTATTTCTCTTTGCTTTGTCAATTTCCTCCTTTACTGCACAAACCTCTTCATGTTTAGTCAGAAGCAAAATCCTTCTATTTGGTTTGCATCCAGAAAAGTGCTCATTCTTGACATTGAGATGCAGTGCTTGTCTTCTGGACTTAATCTAAGAGGTGAATTGGTATCTATTATCCACAATACTGTGCTTCACTTCCTACTAGCATTTCAGGACTACAATTCTCACTTTTGATGGAAATGTACAGAAAACCCTAGAGCTTAGTTTTAAAACACATTCAAAATTTTGCAAGTTCAAGCTATGATATGTCTAACTCAGACTGGAAGAAAGGTCTACTCTGAGACCCTGGAGACCTAATGCCAACTAATGATTGATTAGTGCTTGATTGGATGCATTAGTGACTTCCTATGTAGTTATTCAACTTCTGTCAAATTGCAGTTTTGTTTGTCAACTGCAGATAGTCCCTAAACATTTCTACCATAATGTATCAGGCAAACAGTGTAGTTCCTATTGCACTTTATTCTTCTAAGGCAGGAGTGTCAACATTTCATTGAGGGCCGCATCAGGGTTGTGTTTGACCTCGGGGGTGGTGGTGGCTGGGGAGCGTGGCCAGCTTGATGTCACTTGTGTTGGGGGTGCCTGTGGTGGTCCGGGTGGGACTGGAAGGATCCATTTTATCCAGCAGAGGAAGGTAAGACCAGGGAGAGGGCCAAACCCTTGTCCTCCAGAGGAACCTCACCATTCTTCTCACATGACATGGAGGACCCCTGGACAGTGGCTCAGGCCAACCGGGCGCTGATCTACAAGCTGGTGGTGGCTGACAGAGTGCTGCAGGAGTCTATGGCATCTAAAAATGGAGCTTGGGAGGGCCACGTGCGCCCCCCCCCACCCGAGTTCCATTTTTTGCTGCCATGGCCTCCTACAACACTCTTGCTGGTGAAAATGGAGCTCGAGAGAGCCATGCATGGGCCCTTCTGAGCTCCATTTGTGGCTGCCACGGCCTCCTAGAGCACTCTGCCAGCCACCACTAGGTTGTAGATCAGTGCCCAGATGGCCTGGGCTGGGCCGAGGCACTGCAGGCCGGTCCTTCGCTGTTTCTAGGGTGGCCCTGTGGGTCAGAACTAAGCACCCTGCGGGCTGCATCTGACCTACAGCCTTGAGTTTGACACCCCTCTTCTGAGGGGTGCAACAGCTCTGTGTGCTGGCAAGATTACTGTCTTATAAACTGAACTCTCAGTGGACCCAGTGTGACAAATGGTGAGATTCGGTATTCATTCATTCTAAATCAGTCTACATTTGCTGAGCCAGCAGCTTAGAAGCTCAGGCCATATAGCGGTTGTTGCACAGAAGAAGTTTTATCACTCCAATCAACATGCCATTGTCAGAGGAAAGTTATGTCAGCCACTCTAATGTGGTCAGACCCAAATTGCATCAAAGTTCTTTCTCCTAAGCACAGATCTCACTGCAGGGACAGTGTGGGAAGGAGCCAGCAGTAATAAAACCCCAAGCGTAGGTTGCAATAACTTTCCCTCATTTCCTTTTTGTAATGCCAGTGGGCTGAAGCAAACTGATTGCAGCAAAAGTGAGAAAACACAAAAACAATTTGCTGAATTCTGAAATGACTCTGTGTTGATCACATCTTGACAGCAAGTTGAAAAGTTATTGAGGTTGTTGACATATCTTTTAAGAAGTGCATGAAACCAAATTTGGAAAACTGATATATGGAAGCTATAAGTTTTTATCATCATTCTTTTTCTGTGCAGCTTACATTAGGCTATGTTGAGCACATGCTCTCTGGGATACATAGCAGGGAACTTTGTAATGTTAGATTTAGATTCACATCCAGGTCTCCTTTGCGTGATGTTTCACACTTCACAATATCATGGTTTGCTGAATCTGCCACAAAGATTATATTCACCCAGCATTCCCTTAACCCAGGTTTACAAACAGCAGTAGCTGGATTCACAAAATATGTTAATCCCAGACCAAACTAACTTCACTAATGTGAAGCATAATCTAAGTCATCGTCTCGCAACCCTTGTAGCATAAAAATCTCTGGTTGTGAACATTTCAGTGAAATAGATTGACTTAGCTAATAATGATCAGGAGCAATGCTTAGGTAATTCTCAGACTTTTGTCACTGTCTGGAAAACTGTTAAAAAGTACTTGCTATGTAAATATCCTGCATCTAAAACTTTAACATTTTTGTTTTATTAGCTGCAAATTGTCAGGTTGCCAAAGGCTTGCAAATATATGTGGCTAATTTCTTTTTTTTTGTTATTTCTGACAAAATTAGTATATCAGCGAAATGCTGTAGACATAATTTATTTTGGATCAGTAAGGCATTTGATAAAGTAGACCAAATCTATTTCTTGATAAGATAGAAAAATGTGGGTTAGACAACATCACTACCAAATGGATTTGTAAACGTATCAATGTGTAGTCCTTAATGAAACTGCATGGAGAGACACATTCAGTGGGATACCACAAGGATCTCTCTTAGTCCAGTACTTTTCAATGTCATCATAAATGATTTAGATGAGGGGACAGAAGGGTTTTGCAATTGACACAAAGCTGGCAGAAGTAGCCAACACTCCAGAAGATAAGTTCAAGATACAGAAGGATCTTGATAGACTTGAACTCTGGGCTCTATCTAACAAAATGAAATTCAGTGCTGAGAAAAGTAAGGTTCTACATTTAGGCAAGAAAAACCAAACACACAGGTACAAAATAGATGGCACCTGGCTCAATAGTAGTAACTGTGAGAGGGATCCTGAAGTCCTAGTGGACAACCACTTAAGTATGAGCCAGCAGAGTGCTACAGCTGCCAAAAAAGCTAACACATTCCTAGGTGGCATTAACAGAGGGATAAACTCAAGATCATGTGAAGTATTAGTACCACTTTATAATGCCTTGGTAAGACGACACTTGGAATGTTTCATCCAGTTTTGGTCATGATGTTATAAAAGAGATGTTGTGATTCCAGAAAAAGCATAGAGAAGAACAACAAAGATGATTAGGAGAATGGAGGCTAAAACATATGAAGAATGGTTGCAGGAATTGGGTGTCTCTAGTTTAATGAAAAGAAGGACTATGGGTGACATGGTAGCAGTGTTCTAACACTTAACATAATCCTCATAGCCATAATATTTATAACATGTCAAAGATGCATAAATACTTTCACTTCTTGTACCAGGAATTTGATCTGAGTCTTGACTCCTCTTCTATAATAGCTTTTTGGGGGCTTGCAAACTAGGAAAGTTTTGAGGGTGAAATGACTCATTGAATTCACCACAGTCAGGACTTACTTGCCTGACTGCTAAGAACCACAAAGCAAATTTACTCAGCAGCCACGACAAAATTGTATACAATGTTTGGTTGATAACTCTGTAATATTTGTCATATCAAAACCTGTTGGGTTGTTTCCATCGCAGCTTCACTAGTGAACAAAGATGGCTGCTTGAGGCAAGTTGAAGACTTGAATGGGTTTTTTTTAAAAAAACAGAGCAATGAAATGTGTTTAAAAATAATATTAAAAGACTATTTTTTCTAACAGAAGCATTGTTTATGCAGATAAGCAATGTTGTCCTCTTCTTTTGAGCTTAGGGCCAATTCATTTAGTCCTCTCCCCTGCAGTAGTGTAGAAGAGAACAGCACTTACCATATACAGTTCTGGGGGGAAAACTCCTTACAAAAATGAACAGGCTTTGCCTGCTTTTCAAAGCTAGATGGGTGAGTCCTGAGGGCAAATGGGGTAGAGAGATAAAATTGCACTGTGACCAGTTTTGCATTTAGAAAGTATTATAAGTAGAAATAGTGCAAGAGTTCCCACAAATATATCCTTCGGTGGTGGATTCACAAGAATGAATGCTCTTCTATTTAGGAATGTCCCTTCATACCAAACACACAAAAATGGATATTGGGAAAGTGTTGCAACTACCTTCTCCTTAATTACTTTCTGTAGGGTTACAATTACAGCCAACGCTCTGGAGTTAACCTATATTCTCAGGGATTAATGGTGTGACCATAATGAACTGTGCAGTGTCTGTTTTACCATTTGACAATTCAGCCATATTTTCGAAGGAAATCCTATGCCAATTTATTGAATAATATCAGTCATTTTTTTTATTGTAACAGGGTTTGTCCGCTGAGTTCTACAGCTTCACGGAGGCTACTTAGCCTTTACATTAAAATATCTAATTAAGGAAGAGTTCTGCTGGTGATATTTTTTCCCTTCCTTAAATTGTTTTTAAAGATGAGTTGACAAAGTAAATAAACTATCCAGTAAGCTGTCCATAGCTTTTCTCTTAAACACTGAAATCATATATGGAAGAGAAGGCTGGGTGTTGTGGCTCACCAGTGTGCAGTGGAGCTGGTAGCTGATTCTGACTCTGAGGAGGCAGTTGGGGAGGAATTGGGGCCAAGTGTGGAAGCAAGGGAAGAAGAGGCTATGTCGGAATCTGGGCCGTCTGCCAATTGCCAGTTGTCCTCCGCATCTGACAGCAGCGACGCTGAAGAAACAGAGCAACTTATTAGTGCTTGCATGCGCAGGAAAATGAGGAGGAAAGAACAGAGGAGAAAAAGGGGCGGATGGAGAAGCCAGGCCACAGGTGATAGGTGAATGACCACTCCCCTAAGGCATAAAGATGTGCAAATGGGGAGTGGCATTTTGCAGAGAACAACTAGTTTGAATTGGATCAAGTCTCGTGTTGTTATACCTTGAATCTTGCTTTTTGTTTAAAGAAGGTGTCTCTGCAATTATTTTGAACTAATTATTTATTGCTTCGGACTCAAAGTTTGTGTGTGTGTGAAGTTATCTCTGGACTTGGCAGTTTTCCCAGAGAACTTGGCAGGTTCATTGAAACAAACATTGATAAGAAGAACTATCGGTGTGTTTGTTAAAATAAAATGTTTGTTAAAACGTTTGTCTTTAAAAGCTGGCGCCTGTTACTAGTCTGGGTCAGAACAGCAGCATCAGATTGCACAACTACAGGTAGTCCTCGACTTACAGCAGTTCACTTAGTGACCGTTCTAAGTCACAACAGCACTGAAAAAAAGTGACTTGTGACCATTTTTCACACTTATGAGCATTGCAGCATCCCCATGGTCATGTGATTTACATTGGGATGCTTGACAACCGAATTGCATTTATGACGGTGGCAGCGTCCCAGTCATATGATCCCCTTTGGCGACCTCCTGACAAGCAAAGTCAGTGGGGAAACCAGATTCACTTAATCACCGTGTGACTAATTTAAGAACTGAAGTGATTCACTGAACAAAGGGAGCGAGAAAAGTTGTAAAACTCACCTAACGACGTAAATTTTGGGCTCAAGTGGGGTTGTAAATGGAGGACTACCTGTTGTGCATAAGGAGGAGGGAGGAGGGGAGAAGGCATGGGAAATGTTTGCTGGGGAGTAAAAAGAAAGGAGGGGAGAAATACTTTCAGACTTGCAAGATTCTATTAATGTAACCTTGCAATAAATATAGAGCTTCTAATCCTTCACTTTTTGTCTAGACCACCTTGCAAGATGAACAGGTGGTAAATTAGGCTGGGAGAAAAAGGCAGAAGGATAATTACTTTCATATTCGTGTGTGTGTGTGTGTGTGTGTAAAGAGTATATATACTTGGTACCTTGCCCAAAGTTCTATTGCGACCTAGTGTGGCATATAAAAATGCCACCAATCAAGAACATGAATGCATACAATGTGATCCCCAGAAGCTTCATGCAAGGAACACTTGTGACAGAAAAGCTAGTATCCCTTTGGGAAACTTTACATTAGGAAAAGAGACAGGCTTCAGGTGGAAGGTTTGATGAGTTTATCCTAATTATCTCAACTTTTTCTATGCTCCTACGATAATCATGGTTCCTGGCAGTGCTATTTCCTTATTATGATCTGTCAAAGAAATCTCTAGATCTTAGGAGTTTCCTTCCCTAGAGTGAGAACTCCAAACAGTGCCAGACACTGGTTTCATGATAAAGACAACTATCTTAGAATGGCATCAGGAAGAATGTCTGTTAATCTCTGAATCTTTGAAAGCGTGTCATTATTCTGAAAACCTATACATATTGGCTTCCCTCTGTTGTTATATTCATTGAATTTATTGCCATCTTTTTTTTTCCATAGGAGGTTCAAGCAACCTTACTCTTCCAGAAGAGAGTCCAAGGGAAGTAGGTTTTCTCAGATATAAAAAAAGTTTTTGAGAATCCAATTCCTATATTATGCAATTCTGATCTATTTTACAGTTTAATTGCTGTTATATTTCAGAAGAACGCTGGCCTTATACTGTATAATTTGGCCTGCCTATTGTTTACCTAGGGACGTGGTGGCTCAGTGGCTAAGATGCTGAGCTTGTTGACCAAAAGATCGGCAGTTCAGCACTTCGAATCCCTAGCGCCACGTAAGTGAGCTCCCATTACTTGTCCCAGCTTCTGCTAACCTAGCAGTTCGAAAGCATGTAAAAATGCAAGTAGAAAAATAGGGGCCACCTTTGGTGGGAAGGTAACAACGTTCTGTGCGCCTTCGGTGTTTAGTCATGCCGGCCACAGGACCACGGAGATGTCTTTGGACAGCGCTGACTCTTCAGCTTTAAAACGGAGATGAGCACCGCCCCCTAGAGTTGGGAACGACTAGCACATATGTGCAAGGGAACCTTTACCTTTACCTTATGATTCCTATGCTATGCAAGGAAACAATCTTGCAATACTCAAATCAAGCAATACTCTCTTATGAAGTTATGTGATAATATCTCAATGAAGATTGGATACAAAAGTCCAGACAGGGTATCCAATCAGATTCTTAATTCAAAAGGACTAAAGCATGGCTCTATATTTGCTCCTCTCTCGTTTTATTTCTACATAAACTTATTTACAAGCTGTTACTGAAAGAGAATTCCATTCTTTCAAATTAGTTGAAAAGCCAATGTATTCTCAGGTAGGGGTAATGCAACAATTATTTTAATGGCATTAGTAGGTCTAAGAAGATTTGAAGGTCTTCACTTCATACCCTGACAGGGAAAATGTAACAGTAAATTACTACTAAGAGACCATCAAGCTATAAGCATAAATGGAAAATTAATGGAAATTAAACTGAACAGGTTAAGTTCTTTAGATATCTTGGGATCATTTTTCATGCTTCATGCTCCTGGAGCATACAAATACAATTATCCCCAGAAAGTGCAACTGATGTTCTAGGGCCATCTTCAACTTCTTTTTTACTGCAGGCACTAACTATATTCTAGCCAATCTTAAAATGCTTAGAGCTGACCCGAAAGCTATATAGATCCCAAGTCTGTTACTGTCCAGCCAAAATTTATATTTAATGAGCTACTTTAAACTACCACAGTGTGTCTAAATATCTTCCTTTCTATGCTGTCTAGCATAGCCAGGATCTGGCTTTACCATTTAAATTACTAATTATGTTTTCCAATAGATACTTACTCTCTAAAACTTTTCAGGATGGTATTAAAGAATACTTAAAGAATCCCTAAAGGGGTGTGCATAAGTGCACCAGCGTGCCTACTATCCCTGTCCTACTGTTACCTTTAATTACTTATATGTAATTCTTTGTTCATGTTCTATGTTTCCCCTTTTATATATCCATATATGTTTTTGACAAAATAAATAAATAAATTAAAGCAGCTGGGGGAAGCAGACAGCAAGAATAAAAGAGGATGTGTATAATATATCTATTTATGTATTTAGTAAATTGTTATACCATCCACTCTCAGCGACGCTGGATGCTGTAACAATGTAAAGGGTTTTTTAAAAAAAAAAACAATTTAAATGTGTTTTTTTTCCAATATTGGAAAAATAGTAGGATCTGAGAGAGCTAAAGTAGCCTTGAAGAATAGTTTCAGATATTGAACCTTTATAAAGACAAGGATAAGATGTGGTTCTCCATTCAATCTCATTTGTGTTGCTGAACAAAACAGCATTTTCCTCTGTTCTATTCAACACTGTCTTTCTAAAGGAAAAATGGTAATATCTCTTTTTACTTAAGTTTCCCCACTTCCTTTATGTAATTCCTTTCATGATGACTTGGTGAGAAAGGACAGGAGAAACATATACCAGCCATCTCTGTAGTGATGCAGCCAACTATTGGCAAATTTTGCTCAAGGGCCATGGATATAGGATGTAAATTGCTCCATGCACATTACATCTTGTACCTGGAGACTGCAAGGGTCGAGATGGGGAGGACTTGCTTCTACTGAATTCTGGCCAGATGGAGTGGCTATGGGTTTCATGCCCCTCCCCCTAGCCCAGTTGACTCTTTATCTTTGACTCTGGATAGGGTAGCACTTCCCAGAACTGAGCTGATGTGCAACTTGGGGGTTCTCCTGGACTCACGGCTTCTGCTTGAGGAAATAGCCATGTGTATGGCTGTGAAAGTTGGACCATAAGGAAGGCTGAGCATCAAAGAATGGAGGCCTTTGAACTCTGATGCTGGAGAAGACTCTTGCGAGTCCCTTGGACTGCAAGGCGAACAAACCGGTCAGTCCTAGAGGA
>JANHJO010006493.1:55721-67837 GCA_032468235.1 Pseudoxyrhopus heterurus | reverse complement strand
TGTATTTTTAACTTCTGTTTTTATACTATATTTTTATATCTTTTACATGTTTTTTATTCTGTACACCGCCCTGAGTCTTGCGGGAGAGGGCGGTATAAAAATGTATTAAAATAAATAAATAATAAATAAAACAGTGAGAAAAATTATAAAGGAGATGTACCAATTGAAAGACATGTTAAAATGATTCTCTTTTCTCTAGATCTAATGACTGACTCAGCTGGGTTATTTACAGAAATAGATAGGTCTGTTATCTGTCTATTTCATATTTTGTGCTGCTGAGAATAGTGAGTTCTCATTGTTTCCATCAAAAATGTTTTAAAAATCATCCCCACAACAAAATTTTTAGAACTAAGACCAGGCAAATCAATTTCAATATGACTCACAATGCAATTTACTGGTACGTTTAAGGCCCCGAGAACAAGGAAGCAGCAATTTGATTGGAGCAATACAAAAATCATTGGCCATGCTACCACCCACCACGCTCATGAGTTCATCAAAGACTGCATTCCACAAGCAATTCCATCAACAGGCACATTGACCTACAACCAGCCTACGAACCCCTCAGAATCCAAATCAACTTCACGGTCAACCAGAGACAGCACTGACCCTCAATCAACCCACATTACCAGCAGTTCACCTCCCAATGACCCTGACCTGATGTAATCTCCTTATCACAAGACACATCACAAGACTCAGTGATGACTCACAGCTGACCCATCACAAGACCCTCACTCGACACCACCCACACCTGAAGCCCTTATAAACAAAAGAACACTTGATACTGACATCCCCTAAACTCTGCTGAAGATGTTACCTAACCTGGTAATGAAATGTTCAGAAACCAACCCACAAGTTCGCAGAACGAACCTTCACCCTCATCCTATACCCGGGCTACAAATATTCACCACTGTTGCAAAGCTGTTGATGTTGTTAATATTGTATCAACAACAATTTTAATGTACTATGTACCTGGATACTCAAATTTATAATTTCTTGTAGTTCTTCATATCTCTAGAATATTCAGAGGAATGGAAAATTATTACATAATTTCTACTGTAGACCAACAGTATAATTTGCCCATAATGGTGGTCTTTGTGTGGTAATTTGTGCAGATGCATATATGGGTCCTTTGATGCAGAAAGGAAATTTAGGATTTGAAGTATTGCTTAAAGGCCATCATTGGCTCCAGAAGATGCTAAAGAGACATAGTAAAAGGAGACCTTTCTACTTGATTCCTAATAAGCATGGATATATAAATCAATAAATAAGATGTTGTTGTTAGTTGCGAAGTCATGTCCAACCCATCGCAACCCCATGGACAACGTTCCTCCAGGCCTTTCTGTCCTCTACCATCCCCCGGAGTCCATTTAAGCTCGCAATAAATAAGTATGGATATATAAATAAATAAATAGTGACATAATATATCAGACTCTATAAGTTATCAACTGAAGAACAATAGTTACAACTAAGCAATCTACTTTCTGTATGATCATATGGGAGAAAGACAAATTAATTTACCAGAGGTGGGGCACTACCATTAAATCATTATTGACCTGAACATGTCCCATTTGAAATAAATGCCCAATCAAGTTTCAATATCCAGAGTATAAAGCCTGTCCAATATCTATGACTCAACTATATAAGAACCTGATACCTTGGTGTGGTTAAAGGGCTTAGAGGCTTTAGTGATCCTGATAGATAGATGCTAACAAATACAGGTAGTCCTCGACTTACAACAGTTTCTTTAGTCACCATTTGAAGTTACAATGGCACTGGTAAAAAAGTGACCCATGATCATTTTTCACACTTATGACTATTGCAGCATCCCCTTGGTCACTTGGTCAAAATTCAAATGCTTGGCAATTGATTTTGATTTATGATGGTTGCAATGTCCCGGGGTCATGTGATCACCTTTTGCAACCTTCTGACAAGCAAAATCAATGGGGAAGCCAGAGTCACTTAACAACTGGGTTATTAACTTATCAGCTGCAGGGATTCACTTATCAACTGTGGCAAAAAAAGTCATAAAATGGGGCAAAACTCACTTTAAAAATGTCTCACTTAACAACAGAAATTTTAGGCTCAATTGTGGTCATAAGTCGAGGACTACCTGTACTTGCAAGGAGAGTATTCCCACAGTTAGAATACTAGTGCCAATAATGTTCTCTCTGATAAAGGTATTATCGTCAAGATGCTTTATAATCATTGCTGGTCTAAGTATACAGGGAAGAAAACAAGCCACCAATAATAGTTCCGTTCTAATTAAACTTTTTCAGATGAAATCATTTTTCCCACTGCACTTCTGCTTTCCTCCCCAGGATATCAATTGCATTTATGCCTTTAAGAAAAACTGAATTTTCTGAGAAACCGAATACAAGTGACAATTCTCTCGCCTTTCTCAAGACTGCAGATGTCTTTCCCAGCTCAAGAAAGCTTTCCCTCTCTCTTTGCAGACCCTGCTAAGGGGGGGAGGTTCACCACAGAAGTCAAATGCCCCGTGTCTGTTAAGTTATTTGAATGGTGTGGTTAGCATGAAATGTATTTTTGATTGACTGTGGCTGTACCTGCTTATCTCTTTAAAATGTGTGCCTGGTAAATAACAGAAATGAGATTGCAGGTGTGTGTCCACAAGAAGTTTGGGAACGAGCCAAGCAGTTAAGCTAGCTGCTCACCTCCTATAAGCTAGTTGAAAGCACTTAGTGCCACCTCTAAATCTCTGAGAAACCCACAGGAAAACTGTCCTTGGATCAGAATCCTTGTAATTTGAGAAACAGCTGAATCTGCCAAGCAAAGGAGAATTCAGTTAACACTTTAAAGCAAGGATGGTAAGAAGAAAGAATGCGGATTTTGTGTGTGTGCCTCTTAAATTTTAAAAAGAGTGACTACGTTTGTGTGAACTGAATATACACAGGCTTTCAAAATAGTGAGGTAATTTTCAATAGCGTGACTTTACAGTAAAATGACTTAAAATAATTTCTCAAAACTTATATAGCTGTTGATTTCTTCAAAATAAATCTTTGTCTTTTATGAAACCTTGACATGTAGCTGAGATTAGTTTCAAAATTGAAAATTATTCTGGTGTGATTCTCTTTTTTTTTAACCCCCCCTCCAAAAAAAAAGCCCTGAGATTGATCAAGCCGCAACTACCTGCTAACTGGTGAAGATTCACTGTGAATACCATGATGTTCAGGAGTGTAAATCCATGACTTTACTTGTTTTTTTTTAACATTGAGCCTAAATGGAATTGAGGGCAACAAATCTCCTTTTAATTTAATTTTTTACATTATTTGGTATTCATCATTCTGAGCCCACCCCAGAAACTGACTTATTTCATTTGTAACTTGGATGATATAATAGGCACAAACATTTTGTAAATGATCAATTTAGCAAAACTGTATATGAATTGGTTTCGTGCTTGTCTGTTAAATTGCCTTCTATTGTTCTCAAATGTTAAACCTGAAATGTTTTCTCCCATCTGTTCTTAAATACCACCTTCAATATTTTGGATATCTGATAACAATTTTTATCACTAATCATTCAAGTTTTGTGAATTATCTAAATTACTGTTTCTTAAACTTGGCAACTTTAAAATGTGTGGACTTCACAGCTGGGGAATTCTGGGAGTTGAAGTCCACACATCTTAAAGTTGCTAAGTTTGAAAAACAGTGATCTAGATAAATAGTTAGGAACGCTAGACTGCTGAGACCTTATCTAATATGTATAAATTAAAAAATAGAACTTGCATGTTTTGATGTATTATGTTGTATTATGATGTATTATGTTTAAATAAATAAACATATTGAAAATGAACGTTCACAAGATCTCAGTAGAGAAGTCTGTATAAGTAATGAAATAATAGATTTGTACCCGGATTAGCTCAGCAGAATTGCAATGATTTCCAGAAAGATATACAGTATGTGTTAGAATAGAGCCTTCTAGCTCTTTTTACTGATAAATGTATTATCCTTATATCATAATAAATGTGCTAGTATTTAGAATGCCAAGGATTCTTTGGCACATACTACAGTTAATAGGGCCATGTTGAATGAGAAGGAGTCCATTGTGTCTGAAAAGACCAAGGTTTGGAAACGTGCTTGATTTATACTTTTTTAGTGAGTGTATACTTTCCTATATTCAGGAAAGATATCTCAAAGCATCTAATATGACAATTGTATGTAGGGAGAAGAGGCAGCAAATTCTTCATTTATCAGATGCAAGAATAGTCAAATAAAACCTCTTTAGCTACTCCAAATTTGTATATTAATTTATAGGAAGTGGAAGTTAAATTCTAATTACATTTCATAAAGCTGCTCTGATCAAGGGTATTTTATGATACAAGCAGATTTAAAATGAAGTAGGAAATCTCTTGTCCTAATAAAGTTATGCCTGTCTTTCTGTGCTTCACGATTTATTCTCCAGGCTGCAGAACTAAATATTTCACTATTTAAATCTCATTGAATGTAGTTGGCCTACCCATCTCTACTTCGCTTCTTGCCTCTGGATGAAACGTAAGACTGCCTTCCATTGTTAATTTGATGGAAGGTAAGACCTCAGGCATTGTAAAACTGGCATCAGCAAAGGTTTCCACAATGCTATATTAGGGCAACAGTCAGTAATTTTGTAGACTTAATATGGGAATTTAATTAGTTAAAAAAAACAAAGACAGGAGCCTGGTTGTCATATTAAATTAAAAAAACCTGTAAAGTCTTGTGGTTTGAGGCTGAAACTGAGCCTTACAGCTCCTTGGAACTACAAAAGCATTAATCATTTTGCTGACACAGGTGGGCCTCAGTAGAGGTCTATGGGCCTTAGTGGAATTTTTGCAGGGAAAAAAGCTTACAATCAATATCTAGGATCAAAATGTTATATCTATATTAATAAGAGGAGGAGATAATTGCAGCAAAGATCATTACATTCAATGGCAAACTGGAAAAACTAAAATTACACAAGTTCTAGTTTTTCAATATCTTAGCTTTGGGTTTTTTTTTCAAATCTTTTTAATTGGGCAGAAATAAATTAAAGCCAGTTGTGCCAAACTTAGCATTAACATTAAGGCAATCCTAGGACTGGTGCTTTTTCATTTGTTTTTTTCTCTAAAGGACAGTTACCTGTTCCCATCAAGCTTTTAAAACTAAAACTGCATCTGAAATTTGTGTGATGCATAGATATGTGCCTATAATAATTCCAAGTCCTTAGACATTGCCCAATCTAGGTCTCTGCAAGTATTTTTTTGCTTATCATGCTACATTTAAAATGCTTTAATCTGCATAGAAACTGGTATGGTTCCACTGGCATCAGAAAGAGGTCTCTTTGGCCATTTTCTTATTGGCTTCAGCTTCTGTGTTCCTATGGCTCACTGATGCTCTTGATGAACTTTCAACCAGGTGGAAAATTAAAATCTCACCTGAGCTGTTTCACTGTGGCCTTTTCTATCTATTCTGCTGCACCTCGGAATAGAGAGAGCTAAACCCAAAATGTATCAAATTATCTTTGATATTGCATGGGTGCTATAAGCTAACTTTCAGTGGTGGCTTTCAATGCTCAAACTACTTGCTCCGTCTTGCTCGCTCAGCACACTGTAGAGCCTTTCTTTTGGCTCATTTCAACACCTTACCCTCTGCAGTACTAGTTGGAAAGCACAGTGCCCCCCACATTCTCCAAGTATCAAACCCAGTCTCCTGATTCTAACTCAGTGCCTTTAACCACTGCACCAAACTAGGTCTCAGAGTTGTGGTATTAGGAAGGATTTGTTTTCTTTATTCTGTTTCAATTTTATCTTGTATTTTATCTCGTTTATCTTGTATTTTATTCATTTTGTTCCTGTGAAAATCACATGAAAATATAATGTCCGATGAAAACATGAAGGATGCTATGCAATGTTTCAGATCATATTTCCACAGGATTTATGGCAATTCAATTTACCATACTTGGTGTCAGTGTTGACACCAAGATGACAAGCAATTGATAACAGACCATCCTCACATGGAATGGGATAAGTTCTTGACCTTCCCTGCAGGACAAGTGTGCAAGTGTGTATAAGTCTGTTCCATACCCTTTTCTAGGTGGGTCTATGACAACTTTTCACAGCCAACTTGCTGCAGCAAATTCGCAATGGTCAACTCGCTGCAGGACATGAGTTACATTAATTCGAAGAAATAGTGGAATAGAATCACTAAAAAAAGGAGGGACAAAATGAAATATGAATGACAAGCATTAAAATAATTTTAAATTATTTTAAATAATTAAATTGAATTGTTGAATTGTCCCCCAGTGAGTTGTCCCTTGGCAAGTTGGTCATGTTGAGTTATCCCGCGTCAAGTTGTCCGTGGTGAGTTGGCTGCGGTGAATTGTCCCATTCCATTTCTTAGTTATGTGCAGAGCTGTGCATATCCTTTTTAATTTGCTTTGACAATTTCTGTTATGGTTTTCATATATTTTCATATATTATGGACATCAGGGATAAGTCAATAATGAGTTAATGTTAATAACTGAGCAACTTACAATTCAATATTCTCCATTTGTGAAAGAGATTTATGTTTCCTATATATAGTGCTTTGTTGTTGTTTTTTACCTAATAGTATGTGGCTTGGTTGACTTGTTTTAATTATCTGCTGCAAATATAAATCTGCAAATCACTTAGTTCCTGTGTATATGGAACTAACTAATAGCTATATATTTTAATGTGGGTCATTTGCTTCATGTTTTGATTTGTGGACCCTTGTTCAGATGGTATTACTTTTTGATTATACAATAGTGATTTACCTTGAGTGATCAAAATATATTCTTGTCCTCTGGGCTCCACCCAACTTAATTTGAGAATTGGAACTTTGTTGTTCTGCCTATCTTTTCCCCCGCTTGTACAAGCTGAGTTCATTATATTCAGCATTTCTCCACCCCCTCTCTAGTATATTAATTGTCTTGAATGTATTCCGTGTATAAAATGCCAAGTGTGACAGTATCAAACATAGATGTGATGGTTTGCTTGTTTACTCTTGTTTGGTAGTACTTTTCTCTGCTGGACTCCTGTAAGGAATGTGGCAGTTTACAAGACTCCGCTTTCAATAATCAGTGAACATCCTGTATTTGATAGTCCTATTGTTCCCTACCACGTAGGGAGGGCTTTTTCTGAGGGCTTTTCAGAATGACAAACCTCAATTTTTCCAGTGTTGGTACTGTCAATGTCATTATAAAGGCAACCATGGGCGAAACTGGGCAAGTATGAAATGGTAAGAATGCTTGAGGCAGGCAGGAAGATTCTCTAATAGCATGACTACTATTTTTCATTTGAAAACAAGTTCCTCTGAATTTGCTGCAGCTGGAAATTGTTGATAGTTTTCAACCTAATCTTTTCGCCTAATTCTTTTTTTTAACTAAAAAATAAAATAAAACTGCAATATAATAGCCTGGTAAATGTGGGCATATATTTCTTTGTCCTCTTTTAACATGATAAGGCAGAACTAAATGTGTTTGGTGCATTTTCTTCAAGCCTGAATAGTCTGCATATCTTCTGCAGTGCAAAATGATCACTATGTTGCATTATCAGTCCTTTAATGTTATAGAGTAACTTGACATGATATTACTCTTATTCCACAGTTGAAAAATCTCTCCGCAGAACTCAACACATCAAGCTCAGATGCTCTGTGTTGTTCCTCACACACCAATTTGGACTTGCAAAACATTGTTGGATAACACATGCGACCCACAAAGAATGTGTTTGTGCAAGCATGCAGATTCACACTTGTTCATGGTACTTTTCAGCAGTACTTTGAAAACTGCTTTTTTCCAGGCCTGCCCTGATCTACTTCAGGGTTTAGAAATCTTGTGAGTACATACACAGTATATGGCCAGTCTCCTAGGTATTCCCTTGGTATCAGCACTGTACGGTATAGAGCACCAGTTCCACATAATGGTTTTATTCCCATAGTCACAATGTTTTAAAGCATAGTTCTGCAGACATTGCTGAATTATCACTGCTGAACAATAATTCCCAGAATGCTAATGTTGAGAGATGCTGAAGACTATAATTCAGTAACGTGTAGAGGAACACCCATTCTCCAACTCTAAAAGGTATTAGTTTGAAAAGCCATCCCAACATGTGCAAAGCTTCTAAAAGTTTCAAGATTGATGAAGTGTTCAGTATCCAATAAAGCAGAAATGCTTCTTTATTCCCATTGGTATAAGTAAATGTCTAGCAAATAAATTGATTAACAAATGTATACAAAATAAATTGACATGCTAATTTTGGCAGGATGATGAAGGTAAGCATTTTACACGTGAAGACTATGTGACCCCCCAAAAAAAGTCATCTTGAGGGATGCTGGCAAGCAGTTCACACAAGAAGAGCTCTATTCAGCCAGTAAATTACTAAGCATGGCAATTACTAAAGTTAATCTTACATTTGGCAAACCTGTTCTAATTCATTTTCATTTCAGCTATCTCACTAATAAAGACATAGTCAGACTGGAATAATTGTTCCCTGCCATTCCTCTGTTGAAGTGTTAGTGTTTGCATATTCATCTCCAAAGCTTCTTGTTATCTACTAAGCAAGTTGTTGTATTGTCACTGATGATAAGTAATTTAGGGGTGAAGAGAAGAATTTTAGGATGCTTCTGACTTGGGTTCTTCTCCCCCGTACCCCCAATTTGCAGAGCGTTTCTAAATCCTCTCTCTTCTGACTTCTGTTTTTCAGTCTAACAAGGTTCCCGTAGTACAGCCATCTCATGGGGTCCATCCACTCACCCCACTCATCCCATATAGCAATGAACATTTCAGCCATGGCTCCCATTCACCACACCTGCCAGCCGACATCAACCAGAAACAAGGTAACTACCGTAATTCTTCACCTCTTCTGTGATGCTACTCTTGGGGAGGGGGCAAGATTTACTTTAAAAAGTGTGTGCTGTGGGGCATTTAGCCATAGTCATGAAGTTTGGGGTGTCTGCCACAGACATTTAGTTTCCAACTCTGTGCTTCGTAGTGGACTCTGCCCATTTTTACATACCACCTTCATGTGTCTTGGAAGTCGAACTGCATGCTTTATACCAACAAACATATTCACTCTGGGCAGAGAAATGGAATAAGTAAGTAATCTTGGGGTTTTTGGACGCCGTTTTTTTTCCTTTCAGAGTTCCTCTGATCTGATACTAAACCTCTGAGATAAATAAAAAAAGTATTGTAACCAAAGAAGCACTGTGTTTTAATACTTAAGGATGGAGAAGCAGATTGCAGATCACTGGGAGTATCTATGACACTGCAGTTTAGGAAATTAAATACCTTATTGCCTCAAATCCTATTTTTAATAGGAAAAAATGGCACTATGTTCTAGTTTTAAGTCCTCTATTATAACAGCCAGTTAATAGAAGTTCATATCTTCAGCTAACATACCTTGGTTAATCGTGAGTCATTCTCAAGACTGTGTGCCTCTAGAAAATAGTTCAACCCACATTTATTGCATTGTCACAGACCCTAAAGGTGTACAGGACATTTGTTGTTGGGACCTTTCTAACATATACAGGTAGTCCTCAACTTACAACCACAATTGAGCCCAACAATTCTGTTGCTAAGTGAGACATTTGTTAAGTGAGTTTTACCCCATTTTATGATCTTGTTGTTAAGTGAATTGCTGCAGTTGTTAAGTTAGTAAGACGGGTTGTTAAATGAATCTGGCTTTCCCAATAATGTTTGCTCGTCAGAGGGTCACAAAAGGTAATCACAGGACCCCGGGACACTGCAACCATCATAACTATGAGTCAGTTGCCAAGGATCTGAACTTGGATCATGTGACCATGGAGATGCTACAATGGTCATAAGTGTGAAAAATGGTCCTAAGACACTCTTTTAGCATTGTAACTTTAAACGGTCACTAAATGGACTGTTGTAACTCTCTGTATTTCCATTGATTAGAAACCCAGTTTCTAGATCAGGAAAGAGCGATGTTTTTGTAAAAATATTCTAACTTTTCACTACTTTCCATTTCCTGACTGAACTCCAAGCATATCTACACACTAGCTTATATAGGGTATATTGGAAAAAGAAATCTGGTACATTTGGGCTGAACTGTTTAGATCCGAAAATGATCTAATGATCTTTAGGAACATCATCATTATCATCAAAATAATGAAAGCATTCAAGATCTCAGTCACGAGTCTCTTGCTTCTCAATTAGAGAATGAGAATTGCTTCTTTGAATGACTAGATTTAAGCTGCAAATTGTAGATTTGATGGCACCACAGCTTTATCTGTTTGGTATTTAATTTTTATGAACTATCCCACAGCATTTCAGTATGATTGGGTGAATTATTCAAATATAGTGAAGACTAAAAGCAACTTAATTCAGTAATAGTTCTATGGAGCTTCTTCAAAGCTTCTTGTAATATATGAGAACTACTAGACCACAACTCTGTTCCTTTTGTTGTGACATCTTCCTCTGGTGGACTAATTACTATCAAGGAATAAGTCTTTAAAATTTCATTATAAATTAATTTTCTGATTTTAATAACGGCTTCATTGTGCAGTATTGGTTATTGAGTGATGGCATTAACCTTGGCATATAATCATGATATTTCTGCACTAATGAGAATATCGAACTAAATGACACCATGGTACAAAAATATCAAAATTGAAATATGAAATTAACAACTGAGATGTTTGATTACTCTGTTTCTTATAACCAACTTTGCTGTCACAAGACAAAGCAAAAGTTAAATAACTGACTGATAAAAATAAGGATTAATTAAGGTATATATGTTTTTGCATATACTTTGGGGACTGCTTTTTTAAACTCCATGAATGACTTTTTTTTTATAACTTGAACGAAGGGATGCATTTTTTATATATAGGCAAGAAAGCTATAGATGCAACCAAGAATAAACCATGACCCTCACTTTGTCTATAAAAGTCTTTGTTTGACATGAAATGGTGAGAGCTAGAATATGAATGGAAATCCTTTTTCATTTATAATTCATATCCAAAACTCAGGTTCACGGGCCAAGGCATTTTCATTTGCAGTTTAGTTTCGTCATCTACTTACCTATCAGTCTTAACACTGAATTACTTACATATCTACTCACAGAATTAACACAAAGACAGAGGATACCTGGCACAGCCAGCATAGATTTGTTCTAACTTGGCATGCTCACAAAGGATTATATAGTAAATGCCTCTTCCTGTTAAGATTATCTTTTCATATAGAAGGAAACAATAACTCCGATCCTGTCAGAGAAAGTATTTTCCAACCCAGCAGAAGAAAAGCATCAAAGTTATCCCTTTCTTTCTTTCTTTCTTTCTTTCTTTCTTTCTTTCTTTCTTTCTTTCTTTCTTTCTTTCTTTCTTTCTTTCTTTCTCATAGTGTCTTTCTCCCAACCTGATTACCCACTAGAGTTTATACATTGCCCTTTGGGTCTTCCATGTGCATTTTATCTCATATGCTCTAGATACAATCCATACCCACAATGCAATATTATGTTTTAGAGAATAGAATAGAACAGAACAGAACAGAACAGAACAGAACAGAACAGAATATTATTTATTGGCCAAGTGTGATTGGACAGACAAGGAATTTGTCTCCGGTGCATAAGAAAAGTCTAGCACTAGCATAGAATTTAGTAGAACAACATTGTCTTGTTTTTTTCTTCTTCTCATTCTGCCCTACTTTGGCTTCATTTCACCAACAGGCACATGTTGCAGAGAACCTACTGTCAACCTGCATTCAGAGATAATACAATCCTGTATTGTTTTTGGCTTTCCTAGACAATTACATTCAATCTCATTGCAACATTTCTGAATGAACACACCTTGTGAGATATAAAAATGCTCCACCCATAGTATTTCTCAGTGTGTTTGTTTGGAACAGTCTTTTTTTCCCCACTTCCACTGAAATAATTAGAAATTACCTGTTCATTTCTGCCCCTAAGCTCTAAAATCACAACAAACCGGAATATTGAATATAGTTAAGCAGACCGCTGAACACATGGACTATGGAAAAGTGGGTATGAAACTGAAAAATGACTATATCTAAAGCCCCTCTGAATATTGTTTGGGCATTGTGTGGCTCAAGTGGTAAGATCACTGTACTGCAGTACAGCAGATCAGCAGTTTGGCTGATCGAATCCCACCAGC
>JANHJO010006493.1:16589-31933 GCA_032468235.1 Pseudoxyrhopus heterurus | reverse complement strand
GCACTGGTTTCAGTAGGATCTTATAATGTTGACTTCAATGCAATTCAAAAAGAGGTTCAATGTATTTAATTCCATTATCTCTATTTGCATGGGAGTGGATGATTGTGTTTGTCCACAATTCCTCTGACTGTGTCACAGACCGTCATATTGGGAAATGGGTATTCTAAAATACGTCGAATATTTACAGTTAAGGGTTTATAAAAATGATTTCAATTATCCACAGCCCATTTTCAGATTAGAAAGAATCTGAAATCCTTGAAGCCCCCTATTTCACAGTCAAAACATTCATTCCAAAATGTTTTGGAAATGTGTCTTTATGAACAACCAAAATAAATTGTATCTTTATAGTTGGTCGCACAATTAGACTCGATTTGGCATTTTTATCCACCTATCGAATCCTTGCCAAGGACCTGGGATAGGCAGATGTTCTTGTTTAATAACATTAAAGGGATTGTTACAAGATGTAAGCTTTTCCAAGTAAAGCTGTCTTTTGCAATTGACCGATGGTGACTTTGTCGATGCTGATAGTGTTCAAGTGATGGTTCAGATGTTTTGGAATTGTGCCCAAGGTTTTCTATTACAATAACTATTGGTACTATCTTTGCTTCCTTTTGCTACAACCTTGCAACTTCTTTTTGCAAGTCTTTGTAATTTGTGATTTCTCCCCAGTTCTTTCTCTTCTATTCTCTGCTTCCAGGTATTGCAATGTCTCCTTTCCAGATTTTTTAGTTTTTCCTATCAATTGTTTAGTCTGGAGTGTTGTGTGATAAATGCTTGTCTGTTTAAATTCTGAAGTTCCAGAGGACTTTAGCTTCTTCATTTGTTATTAATTTGCCTGTTTTATTGTCCCATCAGTTCTTGTTTGCAGACAAATGATATTTCTTGCAGATATTGCAATACATTATTGTTGCTATTTTGTCATCCCATTGTTTTTGGTCAGTCTGCACAATCTTCTTGAAGCAGCCAATTAGTTGGTCCACTGTTTCTTCCGTTTCTTTGCAGAGACAGAATTTGTTCTCTATTGCTGTCTTCTCAATTCTGGCTTTTGTTCTTAAAGTGTGGTCTTGTACAGCCAGAATTAGAGTCTGTCTCTTTTGTCAACTTTTCTGCTCTCAGCCATTACCTGGTCATGTTGTTATCTGCTTTGCCTGCTACTTTTTTGTGTCCTGGCCATGTAATACTTTGCCTTGCTATGTCTCTTTTCTATTTTTCATTTGGTTCTTGTAGGTCAGTTTGGTATCTTTGGTATTTAGTAAACCTTCATGGTATACTAGCTTCAGTGCCTCTGCTTCACTGACTTTCCAATATTCTTCCAGAGCCCTTTTCCTCATTTTCGACTGCCTATGTCCTTGCAACATTCCATGCCCACCTATGCTCCTTGGTAAGTAGAAGGCCATGAAATGTTGCAAGGACACCAGACAGTTGAAAAAGAGAAGAGGGACATTGGAAGACTGTTTGAAGGACAAAGAAGAAGAAATTATTGAGTACACTTAAATGGGATTGGACATGAAAATGCTAAATTTCTCCTGACAAGATTGCCCCAAGAATATTCAAACTATGTAAGTGACAATAAAGGCTACATCCTTTTTTGGAGTTAAATAAATGTTTAGGTGTGATGCCTGACTAAGATACTTAATATTTGTGAGGGAAAAATAAGCAATTTATTTATTTATTTGTTTGTTTCTTTGTTTGTATTTGTATGCCGCCCAACTCCCGAGGGACTCTGGGCGGCTCACAACAAGTATAATATAAAACAGTATAAAAAACATAATACAAATCTTAAAATGCATTTAAGGTGGATCTCCACAAAATATAATGCCTTGTCTTGAAATTGGATAAGGATTTAATTTTTTTAACATCTCTTTATTCATTAATTGCTGTCATCAAGAAAGTGTTTATTTCCTCCTCGGGCTGACAATATAAAATTGATTAAAAAAAACAATCAGGCGATAAGAAGAGTTTTTTTATTTTAAATTTACATGAGTTTGAATTAGATTGTGCCCATCATAAATAAGTTCAATGAGAGTTACAATGGGAAAAGGAGAAAGGCTGTCACAAAAATATGACAAGTGCTGGCCTATGCCTGTGGTGATGTGCCATAGGTGGGCATATCTTAGGTTTCCTGCCTTTTTCATCCATAGGAGGGGAGGGGCATCCCCTGCCTATAAAAGCTTCCTCCCTTCTGGAGAGCTTTGAATCCTTGTCACTTTTATGGTGCTATAACTCCGAGGAACATATATGCGCACCCTTGGGCACCTAGTTTTGAGAAACGGTCCCACCAGGCCTCAATATTCTGAGGAGTGAGGAACCTGGATTTTATAACTCTGAGGACTGTAACTACCTCTGGCACACCTGCTATGAGGAGAGACATACTGAGGTACATCTATATATATAGATTGACAAGGAGAACTTCACTTGTAAATAGTTCTTTATTAATCTTTCTAAATAAACAGTTCTGGTTTGCCTTATTCCGGTCTTCGTGCATTCTGTGGTTTGAAGCTAATGCCAATGATCATCACCTCAAGGATTCTTTGGAAAATATTCCAACAAAGGCTTTGGTAGTATTTTCAAAGTAAATAATAATGTTTCATGTATAATTATTGGTATAAATGATCATGTTGGATCTCTCTCAACAACATGTTTTACCTTATTATTTTTGTATGTGAATATTATAACTGCATTCAGGCAATTTAATATTGCTAGATCTAAATTGTTCTTAGTCCAGAGAAATTGCTGCAGACTTTCATACAGATAGTCCTTGCTTAAGGACTCTCGCCATTAAAATAGGAACTCCATCATTAAGCAATGCAATCATTAAGCAAGAAATCACATGACAGATCTGTGACTTCACTTTTGCCATGGTTGTTAAGTGAATCACTTTTGATCATTAAGCAAGACACCTCTTAAACACGATTTGTGATTTTACTGCCATTGACTCTACTTGTCAGAAGCTGGCTGTAAAGTGTACAAATGATGATCATATAACTGCAGGGAAACTGCGATGGTCATAAGTTCAAGGACCAGTGTGACCACTGTCAAACAATTACTAAACAGGACACTTGTTATGTGAGAATACTGTACTTTTCTTTATGCAGGTCTACGGAAGATGTAGATCTAGGTTAATAATTTACATTGCATTTGAGGATGAACACTTCAGGGAGAATATTCCTTAGAGATCTGGATACATCTTGTGAATAGTGCAAATTGGATGGGTTTCTTTGCAGTATAATGCACAACAGGAATTGCACCATTGCATATTTTACAGCAGTTCACTATGCAAAAAAAAAATGGAAAAGAGACACAGAAAGAAGATTCATATCTGGATGTAGCTGCACTTGACTTCATCTTGAAACTTAACGAAGAAAAAAATAATCAAAAGAATATTCAGAAATAGGCTTCTTTAAATTTGATGGTGCCTTCCCTGATGCTTACCTCAGCAGGTTGCAACACGTGACTTTGATCTCAGAAGTTAAGTATAGTCAGCTCTGGATAGTACTTGGAAGAGTTCCAATAAGGAATTCCAGAGTTGTTGACTAGGCTGTGAGTTTGAAAAAAAAAACTAAAAAGAGGGCCACAACGTTTCCATAACATTGCATAGAACATGGGTCTCCAACCTTGGCAGCTTTAAGACCTGTAGACATATGCTGGCTGGGGAATTCTGGGAGCTGAAGTCCACAAGTAGAAGATTGCCTAGATGTAGTTAATTGGTGGCAAGCTAAGTTTAGGGGTGTCTACTTTTATTTACCTACATCTCTATTCCTTCTGCAAAGGATCCTGCAAAAGAACCTGAACCTTGAGATTTTGTCTGAATGAATCAGCACAACAACCCCCCTAAAGCTTTCAGAAGGAAAATGAAAAGCCCAGAAGATAAATTCAATAACTTTGGTCTGAGATTTCATGGCTAAATGTAAAAGAAGGATTCTGCACATTACACCTCCAGTTCGTTTGCAATTTTTCCTTTAAATTTTTCCTTACTTCTCTGTTTACTATTTTGCTTAAAGAATTTGTAACTTTTTCTTCAGAGGAAAAGGCAATCATTGGGTATTGGTATGACAGAAATTGTGAATGCAAGCACATGCAAGTGTAGGCAAGCAAATGTCCATTTTAAATTTTGAAGAAGTGCCTAATGTCATGCCCAAATTATTAGGGTCAGTTAACTATTTCAGGACAGACCAATAGTGGTGTTGTGGGTAATATGTCAGAATGATGGGAGAACCTAGGTTTACATGTAATTATGGTTACTAGATAAATTTGACAGCTGGGATGAATCCAGAATGTTTATTCTCTGGCTGGAATTAATGGTGATCCTAATCTAATTGTCTATCAATGCTATCCTAATCTAATTGTCTATCAACCATAGCAGGGCTAGGGCTGGCAGGTGACTTTTTATTGGCTGATGATGCTCAGAAGCAAACAGCAGCAAAATCAATTGGCTTAATCAATGGGTTGATTTAATATCCCTTGCATATATAAAATCAAGATACTATATTGAGATGGACAATAGATTTTATGCAGGGGCTGATTTCTGCTTGCTTACATATGACTGGAAGACTAATTCTGGAGTCCTGGAAAAATGTCTTCATTCTCATGAAAATTTAACATTTAGGCAATTATGTATTTGCAGGATATTGTTTTTTTTTAAACTGCTATAGGAACTTGAAATAGTGTAAATAAGTAGTATATGGGGAAGGGCTGTTAAATTATGTCCTTACCTGACTTTGTTTTTAAAAAAAAATTAAAAGAGGTGCTTCAGTTGCTTTTTCAGCTTTTGGACCAAACAGCTAGTGGGAAGCTTGCAGTTTGGAAAGCAAAATAATGCACACTTGTGTACATGATGTTTTACTCAGAATCTCTCATGCCCGTTCTTCATTTTTAAAACCTTTGGAAAGGCCAATAACTGTTAAATTAACTTATATACATCTCTATTTATTAGCACATTCCACCACGTGAGAAGTTGATATGTCTTTCTCTATGATCTAAAACACTTTAACTCAACTTTCTTTAATCTGGTGTTCCAGATGAAACCAGTTTGGACCACAACTTCCAAAATTCCAACCAAAAGCCAATACACTTCTTCCAGAAGGCACCCACTTTGGAAGATTAGCGATAGCCATAGCACTTAGACCTATATACCCTTTCATAGTGCTTTACAACCCGCTCTAAGCGGTTTACAGATATTGCCCCCAACAATCTAGACCCTCTTTTTACCGACCTCAGAAGGATGGAAGGCTGAGTCAACCTGGAGCTGGAAGGAATCGAACTCCTGACAGTGAGCTGTGAATTAGCCTGCAACACTGCAATCTAAGCACTGTGCCCCATACTTCAGGCAAACAAGACAAACTTCTGTCTCCATAGTATGAATAGTGTGTGGACTGACCATACCAGTCTTGTTCTTAATGTAACAGTGCTTATCAACATGACCAGCTGACTTAGGATCATGCATGTCTTTCACCCTTTAGTCAGAAATGTTATGATAGAATTATAGTTCTTTTTTACAACATCATTTTTTCCTCACATCTATCAACAGGAAGGGATAATTGCTATTAAAAGTGGTAAATCTTAGAAAATCTTCTGTCATATCCTTGAACCTTTTCCTGTCAAGCAGCAAACTTCATTAGTTGATGGATTCAGTCAACATATGTTTGTTTCAATTGTTGGAGTCCTAAAAAAACTCAACTACTACTACACTTTGCCTTCTTATTGGGCTCAGTTTCTTCCTATTTATCATTTAGGGAGTCATGGCCTGTCTCACGTTCATTTTCATCCTTCTGAACATCCACAGTCTGAATTCGAAGGAACTGAGTATTGTTTCTGACTTCTAGTGCAGACTATATTTTCATTTCTTGCTCTTGGTTTTTACTTTCATCCAGTGCATTTAATAGTGCCTTTTCCTCTGTCTACTTTCACTCTTTTGTTGGTTTTTTTTTTTACTATGGAGCTTCCTTTCTTAAAGGGTAGCAATTTGAGCTCCAATTCCATGGCTTTTTCTCAAGGCTTGTATACATTTGCATTTGCTGCGAATGTATTCCAGCTTGTTTTCAGAAAGGAAGACAAATACCACAAACATTGCAGGTCACAATTGCAAATTCTTGTTTGTTGATCTTCGGGTTATCTTCATAAAACACTTCAAGTAGAAAGGCTTTTATTTCGTTGTTGTTCCTTAGGCTCTCACATTAGTCAAGTACAATTGGCTTAGAGGTAAATTGGTCGGAGTCTCCCACAAGACTCTCCAGGCAAACTAGTTTACTAATCTTGTACAACCTGCCATCTTTCATTAAAAATGTTTCTGTGGATTTTTAAAATTGACTGATTACTATCATTTAAAAAAAACCCAAAGCATTATTAAATTACCCCAAATTAATCAGAGTTTTTTTGTGGGAAGAAGAGAAGGAATAATTAATAGGAAGGCATTAGTATAATAAATATATTTTACAGGTTAATTTTATTATTTTGAAAAGTGGTGGACAGTAGAAGCATTGGCCAACAGAGAATTTGGAGGGGAGGAAAATACAATGCAATAGATTATTATTTATATCTACTACCCCCCCCCCCAAAAAAAAGATCCTTCTCTTACAGCTTTTTTGCAGTAGAGGACATGGCTTCAGTATTTTCTGCACTTGGGAGTGGCGAGGAAGCAAAAACAGTCTGTATCATGAGTTTTTAGAAAGCAGAAATTAGTATCTCATAGTAATTGTTTTATGTTCTCATCTATTGAACATAATTTTAGACCTGAGGTCTGTGCCCATCCACATGGTTATCAAACCTCAGCACAGACTCGGTATATGTAAAGTAAAACTGATTTCTGAGTCTGTGCTGAGTCTGTGCTGAGGTTTACTTTTAGAAGTAAAACTGACTTCTAAATATCAGATGCTATTTAAGGGTATTCATTAATAAATATATGTAGTGGGGGGGGGGAGTACAGCTTATCCACTGACCTGGCAAAGATGTAACTTTTCATCTTAAGTCCAAAGTTAAATTGTGAAAAAAAGTGTTTGAAACTTTTTCTGGGGCTACTTTACTTTCGGCTCCATCTCCAATTAAAATTGGATTAAAAAAGGTTCAGATTAGAGAAAACAAACAAAATCTTCACAATATATAATTCTACCCACTGTTCCTTAGCCAAGTGTTCAGCATTCATATGCTGCATAAAATAAATGCCAGTGACAATAAGAGCCTTACTCCTTCAAAGTTCATTTGTTACTATATTACTCAAAGTAATTATGGTTTGAAGATATATTTCCAGCAGAAGGCAAATGATTTGTTTTAGTAAATAACAGTGATAGTGAATTCAGTCTTTGCCTGGGATGTGGTAATGGTGTCCTGCATACTTCCTGATGTGTTCATATGCTTATTTTTTTCCCTGCTCTCCATAGCTGCTATTTTAACCCTTTACCCCTTGCTCTTCAGTGTTCTTCAGGCTCTCCATCCCGTGATCACATACAGTTTAATTCAGGGCCCCTGGAATTCAGCAGCACTTCCTGGCCAGCTTCTGCGGCAAGGGTAAGCGAATTCTGCAGCAAATGTCATTCTGCATTATGGCAGTGAGAGTCTGAAACCATCTGCCACTCATGCATCCACCTAACCCAGCGTTGGCTGCAGAATTCCAGGAGCCCTGAGCTTTTCCATAGCCATAGAATTGCTCATTGGCTGTGGAATTTCTTCATTGGGAGGGAACAATCAATATGCCACATGACTTTTCAGGTGGCTAACTTGTGTGTCAGTGGAAGTGGGTTGACACTCCATGCCAGCACTTTTGTTGTTTGTGAGATGAATATATCAGAGTTTTGATGTTTAATCAAAACTCTGGAATCACAGCACATCTCTATTCTCCATTTATGCCCTTTCCTATATTGTCTGAGAGGATATAAACAGAAGGTTGCCATTTTGAATTCCCCAGACCCAAAAATATATTGCTGTAAGTCATCTCCCTCATTGTATGTCTTGGGAGGGTAATTTAGGGAAAATGCTTAGGTTTATAAGTTGGATAACAGGCAGCAGAAGCAATGTACCTGTAGCCAGTCTTTTCATATTAGTTTTTCATTGTATTAGACATGATTGAAGCTGGAAGTTAAGACCCAGAAATAAGAAAACAACATTTCAACATTCAGTTTTCTAAGTGGCAAATACCTTCTTATACATACATACATACGTAGATATACACAGAATGCAGCAAGTAAGCAATAGATTGTTCAGTGAAGAGGAAATGATAGTTTCTGAGGTGCAATTGGATTTTTAATACCATAAGAACTTCCTTTCTTGGGCAGATCAAGGGTCATTTATTCCAGTATGCTGTTTTCTAGAGCAACAGGATGGATGCTTTCAAGAAGCCCACAACCAGGAAAAGTAGCTGTATATTGGCTACACCAATGTGAATGATAAACACAGATAATACCCAACTGCAGTCCCCAGCATTTGGGAGTTATCAGTGTATATCATTGATATTGATGTAATCGTTAAGCCTAGAAACCAGGAGGCTGTGAGTTTTAGTCCTGCCTTAGACAAAAAGCTATCTAGGTGCCCTTGGCCAGACTCTCAGCCTTGGGAACCAGACAAGAAATCTTGCCAAGAAAACTGAAGGACTTGTCTAGGCAGTTGCTGAGAGTCAGCACTGACTCCAAGGCACCTCAGATATATATACAAGCAACCAAGTTGATCATCCAAAACGTTAGTATTTAACATATTAATGATCAATGGTGGTAGCTGGTGCATTTTAATATTTTCTTTTTACAGTTTCTTCTCTTCCTGTCCCACCTTTCATATATGTAATTGCCGATTTTTATAGCTTTCTGCCTCATTCAACAGGACAGAAAGCCATAACATTAAATCCAAAACATCAGCATCACTGTTATCACTTTCATAATCCCATAATCCAAAGCCTATAAACAGAACAGTAGCAAAGTTATATATATATATAAATAAATAACAGTTTTAATACTGTTAATACTTTCCTTTGGGAAAGTATTTCTTATACTCTGACAGGTGATGCCCTCTTGTGGAAGTAATGTTCTTGACATCTAAAAGTATGGTTTTGGATTTTTCCTTTGGCTACCTAGTAGTAGGACTAGTATTTTAATTGGGAAAACAGTACTGAAAAGGAATGAGACAGCTTTGGTATGGTCCACTAGCCTCAACTATTCCTGCCATATGAAACTTTCAAATTTTTATGAGTCCAGAACTACGCATCAAAGCTCCATGCCTTTTAAACTGGTCTGCCACTGGTTTCCCACTGAAAAGCCTCAGTTTGAATGCTATAATTTGCAAGATTCAGATTTTGGGAAGATGGCTTCTTCCCTCCTTAATGCATTCCCTGCTCCTGGCATTCCTTGCTAGAATTCCTGGATTGACTATCTCCCCATCCATACTACTAGGTAGAACCTCCAATGGTGAAAATTTGGAATGCAGGGGAAAGGGGGGGAAATGCTTGTAAAATGCATTGATGGGAACTACTTTTCGGCTGGCAGAGAAGTAGTAGCTGAATTTTAATGAAGTGTCTGATCAGATTTTATTTGAATGAAATGCAATCTGCAAAGGCACTTGGGGAGCACGTCAATACACCCTGTGGGATAACAGTTGCCATCTTCATGTGCCAGGATGTTTAACTCAGGCTCTAAGAGGAAACACACACATACATGTCCCACCATACATTTTTTTTAAATATAGCACCTAGGAATACTTCCACCTTCTTTCTATGAATTATAAATTTTTCAATGTTGGAAAGAAAGCCCCATTTTTAGGCCTTGACTTGCCTTATGATTTTAAGCACAAGGGCCTTTACAAATCAAGGCTGTTGGTTTGCATTAAGAATGCCTGTCTATATTTTGATTGTATTTCCATTGTACAGCTGAAATGTAGTTTTGTGTCACAATATAAGCATGGAGTTTTCCAGTTAGCAACAACCACCAACTTTGTTTTAATTGTGGGGTTTGGGAGTTTTGCAGTAACTTGGCCTCCTGATGCAAGCAAAATCAGTACTGTATGGGCAGAAGTGTGGGGAAAACACAATCTGGTTTGATTTTGCCTGCTTTCATCAGGGAAGTGGGTTTTTTGTGCCTAGTTAATGACAAACATATTTAAATGTTGTTTGAACTTAAAATGGAACAATCTTTGTTTTGTCCAAATTGCAGTTGCATCTCTGGCAGTTAAACAAAGGCTAAACATTTTTACTCCAGAGTAAGTTATACTCAGTGAGAGCTTGTTCTTAGCAAAATATCCTTTGGACCAGGCAGCCCAAACCTACAAGGTTGCATGTCTTTTAAGCTGCTAGTGGTTATAGATTTTATACTCAAGGGAATGGAGGTTAATGTAATTAAAACATTAGTATGTTAGCATGATACATATGAAAATACAAACAGGCCCTAGCTATAGGGCAGATGTCTTCATTGTAAGCTACTTTGAAATAGTTTTTGAGTCTGAAATTGAATATTTGAATTTTGAATTATACTATTTTATTTTGTTATGCTCTACTATAAACTGAAACAAATTTATTTCCATCCCATTACCTCCTCCATTTTGCTCCTGGATTTTTTAAAAGACTTTTTCAGCAGCTAAAAGTATTTTGTTTCATTGGGGGAGAAATTGTGCACATGATGCAGATCAGCAGTGCCTCAGCATGCCTGCAAAGGCAATCCTTTAGTTATCCAGGCACAATTATCTTCTGCATTCATTACCGGCTACTTTTCTCCATCTCTCCTGGAAGAAAATGGTTCAGTTCCAGAATACCTCTGGTGGAAGATGTGTAATCGAAAGTTGTGCATCTTCCACTATCCAAATCAGGTCATTGTGGCAGCAATATCACTTTGGAAACAGTGTGACTTTGTAATAGGCTTCTTGTGACAACCATGAACTATCTCAAATGTCTGATATCCCATGAGTATGGCCTACAATAAGCAGGTTCGATGTGCCAGTTTATTCATTAGACTTTAGCATATTTGGGAACAGATGTCTGTTAATCCCTCAAAAATCATGAAAGCGACAAGGTCAAATTGATCTCATTGAAACATCAGTTATGATCTTAATATATAATGACTTTAAGAGCAAATATGAGCTGCCAATAAGGAGAATATTGTGTGTCATCAAGAGGCCTGGACTACAGGTAGTCCTTGACTTACAATACTTCATTTAGTGAACGTTCAAAGTTACAACGGCACTGAAAAATGTGAGTTATGGCCATTTTTAAAACGTTACAACCTTTGCAGCACCCCCATGATCATGTGATCATAATTCAGATGCTTGGCAACTGGTTCATACTTATGACCATTGCTGTGTCCCAAGGTCATGTGATCACCTTTTGCCACGTTCTGACAAGCAAAGTCAATGGGGAAGCCAGATTCACTTAACAACTGGGTTACTAACTTATCAACTGCAATGATTCACTTAGCAACTGTGATAAGAAATGTCATAAAATGAAGCAAAACTCACTTAACTAATGTTTCACTTAACAACAGAAATGTTGGGTTCAATTGTCGAGGACTACCTGTAGTGTAATGCTATGGTATCTGTTGCTGCATGATACAGCTCTCAGTTGTATTTATGATGGACAACTGAGGCACCAAGGTAGAAAAGTTAGACAAAAACTGTCCAGACCTCACAGTAAAGAGGGTGAGATTTTTAGCACATTATTTTCCTCTGTATGGCAGAGATCTCTCTGTATTATGAGTACGGGTATGTTCCTTATTAACCCAATGATCTCTTTTACTGCAATTGGAGCTGCTGCTATCAAACATCCTTCTCCTCCTTTAAGATACTGTATAGAAGTTTCAGAAATCTGGGTTTGTCACAATTAGTTAAAACACCGCTTCCCAACTGTAGTCTAGATTCACATTGTTCATTACATAGCTTGACTTTTGGTGGAGTAGAAAACTTCAATCAAATCTTACAATTAGGGCCATAAGGATAACTACATCTATCTATCTATCTATCTATCTATCTATCTATCTATCTATCTATCTATCTATCTAGCTAGCTAGCTAGCTAGCTAGCTAGCCACCCCCCATATATTTATCATCTGTATCTGTCTGTCCGTCCGTCCGTCCATCCCATCCATCCATCTATCATCTATCTTTCTATCATCTTTCTATCTACAGTATATCTGTCATCTATCACACGGGTGTCAAACTCACTGCGTCACGTTGCCCTCACATGACATTTCGTGAGGCATCTGGCCTGCGAGCCACCAGTTTGACACCCCAATCTATCATATTTATCATCTATCATTTCTATCTATCATCTATCAATCTATCGACCTAAATCTATCAATCTATCGACCTAAATCTATCTATCTATCTATCTATCTATCTATCTATCTATCTATCTATCTATCTATCTATCTCTATCTCTATCTCTCTCTTTCTATCTATCTACATCTGTCTGTCTATCTATATCTATCTATCATCTATTTGCTGACCACCTCACTGTTACAGTGACTCTGGAGTCTTGGGAAAATTTTATCATATTTTGAAAGTAAGAAGTGCTTTCATTATGCATCTTTGGAAGTCAGTAAGAACCAACATACTGTGTTTGGATGTTTGATGAATGGGGCCATCTTAACTTTAGCAAATAAGGAATTTGAAAAAAACAAAATCTTTGGTGATAAAATTACAAGAGGAAAATTGGGAGAAGGGCAGCTGTGTTGCATTAGTTCCTATATTTCTTCACCAAATTCTCTTTCTAAACAAAACTAGCTTGTTTTGTTCAAATTATGATTTTTTCTTCCTCCTTTTTTAATCATAGGGAAAAAAGAAAAGACGAACAAGAGAAAAGCAGCAAGATTCCAATTCAGGTAAACTTCCTGGTGTAAAATCTAGTACATTATCTGGTTTCTGATCACTTCATTTACATTGGTTAGAAATTAGCCAAACAAGATTTCTTCCAGGATGTGTAGTCATGGGTTATTATTGGGACTACCTATGCTTTACTGTCTGCACTAATCTTTCTAGCTTTGCTGCTATCTACAATTATTTATGGGGATGGGGATGGTAGAGGACAGGAAGGCCTGGAGGAACGTTGTCCATGGGGTCGCGATGGGTCGGACACGACTTCACGATTAACAACAATGATTATATATTTGTCTACTATTCTGTGATGACAATATCAACAGACCAAAAATAACTAATTCATGTTAACTGCAGTTTGAAGTACCAAGTTAATCCCATCTTCTTGCCTTAACAGTCTCTTTACATTTGTGGCTGTTTCAGGTTTTTTCAATAACAAATGAGGAAAGTGTAAGTTAAAACATTTATGAAACATTTGACTTCCAATCTAACAGCCCGTTTTTGCAGCAATTACCCAAATATACAAAAGGAATCTTTTTGAGGCCAAAGGGCTCCATAAAAAAAAAATAGTTGGGGGGGGTACATTACCAGGAACCCGAGTGGGTTCAAAGGGAAAAAAACATGTAAATAAAAGATATTTTAAAATAGATTAAATAAAATTCTGCCTTGGCAATACTTACCAGATCCTGTTTTTATAACTATCTATATTGTGAAAAAGTAGATTTTTACGGTGTATGTTTTTCCTTTGTAATCAATTAAGATTAGTTGCTATTTTTAAAACATATATAGAAACTTTCAATCAGCACAAAGGCCTTTGTTTAGGGGATTAGAAATAGTTAAGAGGCATGATGCCTGTAACAGTAATAACAGTTTCTAAGAAAGGCATAAAACCTTAACAGATATATTCTCATATATGCTTTTTTAATATTAGTTTTTCCTTAAAATTAGTATTCACATATTCAAATATAATTAATCCATTTTGTTATTAGATACGGCATTTGGAAAGATGCCAATGAGAAAGAAAATTAGATTAATTCCAAAACATTTCTTAAATTTAATTTATATTATGCACATTTTAAATCTTAAATTCATTCTGGGTAATGAACATTAGTCAATTTCTCTTTATGAATCTTGAGCCCTTTCAAAAAAGAAAAGAATAAAACTAAAAATCATTTCCAAATTTTCAACAGCAAGAGGAAAGGACCCCACCAGAGCTTTTGGAATATAAGTTTCCCATACATACTGTAATATTGGCTATTGTCTTATATAGTTTTGTTCTAACAGTCACATAATTTTCTAGGTCTCAACGTTTGATACAAGAGTTTGGAATCCCTGTTATCAATAAAAACAATGGGTTCCTATAGAAATTTACTGAGGCAGCCATTTTTTGGGACTAAGCATCCATGCGCTGAAAAATGTCTACAGTTCAGTCAAGCAGTAGTATATACCCATGTGAAAGCTGTGTGTATAGCAATAGCACTTAGTTATATATCACTTTACAATGCTTTACAACCCTCTCTCAGCTGTTTATAGTGTCAGCATATTGCCCCCAATAATATTGGTCCTTGTTTTACCAACCTTGGAAGGATGGAAGGCTGGGGTCAACCTTGAACTGGTGAGACTCAAACTGCCGAATTGCTAGCTGATGATCCCGTGTCCCACCAGTTCACAATAGCTGGGTGGGCTGGATCTCCAAGAGCAACAGTTCAGCAACATCAGGAGAGCTACACTCCTACTTCTGATCTAGACTGTAGCTAAGCATCAATTTCTAAGTGATTTCTTGCTCTCTTTTTTTCTAACCTGTTTAACAATAAGGATTTGGCACATAGGATGTCCCCAAGTTACTTCTTCATAGGGAAGAATATAACAAAATTCTAAAATAAAAAGACCTGCTTGCTTGTTTGGCAGAATTGAAGATCTAATCAAACCTAAAGGGAGTTTTCAAATATTCTCTAAAAAATGCATAGGTTGAAACACAAAAGTGACCAAAATGAAATAAGGAATAAAACCCTAGTATTTTATACTACTGATCTGCAATTTCATTTTCCTAATGCCTATAGGGCATTCATGGCCCTATCAAATGTGTGTGTTTAACACTCACTTTTTTGGGGGGGAAAGATGTTAGTAGACATTTACGGTGAAGAATTGAGTTTACATGGCCTGTTTAGTTTTGTCTTTAGCAGCTAAATCGACGTTGCATCTTTTCTTCCTTCTCCTGCTCTTGCTGCTGTTTGTGCCTCTGCCTTGCCCATTCAATACGCATGCTCCTTGTTCAGATCCTGCCTCTCCTAAGAAATGCAGAGCTCGTTTTGGCCTCAACCAACAAATGGACTGGTGCGGCCCATGCAGGTGTGTATCGGGAACTTTCGCTTTGCAGCCTTGTTTCTTACCATAAAGGTGGTTGTACTCCATTTTGATTTATCTCTCTTGCATCATTTCTATAGCTTCCCTTTTCTAACTCTACTAATGGTGCTGATTAGGCTTGCTCTCAATTTTCCACATGCTTCATTTGAGTGACTTACAGAGGCTTTCTGCATTTAACGCTGAAGAGAGAAATTAATAAAGCATCTTGGC
>JANHJO010006493.1:0-14585 GCA_032468235.1 Pseudoxyrhopus heterurus | reverse complement strand
CTGCAGTACTGCAGTACTGTGATCTTACCACTTGAGCCACAGCAGCTCCCTATCACCAATGAATTACATTCAACTCAAGAAAGCAGAATAATTTCTGAAATATGCTCAATTATGGACAGAACATCCTTAGAATTAATTACTCCTGCCAAAACGGCTACTCATCTCTAAATTTTGGGGGGAAGGAGGTGCCTTTAAGACAATTGATTCCTGTAACTGTTGGACAAGTCCCTGCTTCTTTCCAAGGGTTGAGAAAAAGGTATTGGTCCAAAGTCATCCAGCTGGCTTCATGCCAAGGCTAGGACTAGAACTCATGGTCTCTGGTTTTAGCCTATTTCTAGTTTCTAACACCCATGAATTCAACTTAAAACATGATCTATTCTCCACACGACCTAAAACTAAATAAAGAAAACCCAATTAAATGACTGACTCAAAAACATTATACTTATTGGTAATTATCCAAATCTACATTTCTCTGTGTATGGGTTGTTGTTTTTTTTGCTTTCAGTATTCCCTTTTACAGCAATAACCAGAACTAAACATTTCTGATAACTTTTGATCTGTTTTGCACATCAGCTTGGAGAAATTTTAGCGATTTTACAGTTACATCTCCATCTAGTGGTAAAAAAATACAAGTTGACAATAAGGTTTTTTTTTATTCTTCTTACAAAAACTTGAGTAATGGGTATTAAGAACGAATGTTTTTCCTTCTAAATCCTTGTTCCTTAGACACTATACTTGTATTAAATGCTGTAATACTTTCATTTTTAAAAATATGACCCTGTAAATTCACCCTTTATTTACAGATAACTCTCTTCACTGTTCTTAGGAGGAAAAAGAAGTGCATTCGATACCTACAAGGAAAAGGACACTGCTCCAGCCCAGTTTCTTCCAATGGAAGTACTATAGATTCCCCTCCCTCCCCTTTGGATGTGCTCCAGTGTACATCCCCTGCTTTTATTCCATATGAGCTCGCTGCTCCTGCTGATCTTATACACCAAAACCAAGCCAATCCTTCTTCTTTATCTGCACATCTCAAAACTGCTACAAGCACATCAGGACTGCCTTCCAAATGTTCAACAATGCCTCATAAATCCATAGTGCCAGGTGAATCCTCAGGGCACAATATGGTATCAATAGGAACATAGTACTAATGTGATAACAAGGCGCACAGATTCATCAGGCACTTTGCTGATTGGTTCTGCTACATACAGAAGCTACAGAGACAACTTCAGCCTGCCATCAAATGGTATAGTCTTAAAGTCAGTCAAAAGCCAAATCAGAAAACAACAACACTGCAGTACTAAAAGAGTTGTCTAAGTAAGGACATCAACAGTCTCTTTGAAAAGTATGAAGATAAACTTAATTCTGGTCAGTAACTGAATTATTTAATCCCTTTTCCAATTGAGATAAAAACAAAATACACTGATCTAATTGCAGAGGAGAGGTGCTATAAACGTTAAGGCATTTATTAAACAATTATAGTCAAAGTCCTGAGGTTCAGCCATCCAATAGATATTACACATTACAAAAGCAGTTGTTGAATGACAAGCTCAAATGTTCCACAGAAAAAGTATAAAGCAGTTTGTAAGAAACTAAAATATTTAATTATGCCTCATCTTTGGGATCAAGGGTGGATTGCATTAACAAATGTTTATTCCAGCAGCTTTATTTAGGTGATAAAATAGGAGAAAACACTGGCTGTGAAAGTCTATCTAGTATTCCAGACATAGGGCTATGTGCGTGTGCATCACTTTTCAGCTGTAAAGATTTTTTATGCTATCTACTGTAAAATATGCAAAACTCAAAAATACTTATTTTTCAGAGTTTACAGTACTTTTGCTATGTAATCAATGGGAAATATAAGGGTATAAGCTGTGCCTATTATCATTAAAAATTTACTGTGCAGTATTTGTGGCTTTTTAAAAGCTTGCCAAGATTTACCCACCATCTATTTCAAGACAATTGTGATAGCACACTCTGCCTATAGAGTCATTTCTACAACTGCAATATTGAAGCCTAGTCATATTCCTCATTCTCTGTATCCCTTTTGAAAGTTATACGCTTCCCCAGAGCCCAATTCATTTTCAGTGCTAAGCAAAGTTGATTGCCTTGAACTTCAAACACAGAATCAACACAGACGGTCCCTTTCTGGTGCTTACTTTAGGGATGGTAGTTTGTCAGAGGACAAATATAGAGTCACATAGATACCAATCCCAACATACTGAGATAATACTGGACAAAGGATAGGAAAATCCATAATGTGGAGTAACTAAAATGGGTGAGTCACTTCATTACAATAATATTTCAACAAACTTTACATTAACCTTTCTGGGAGTAAAGAAAGGTTGCAAAATCACAGCCCTGAAGAGTTTGCAACTCTTAACTTTATGGACTTGAAACTAAACCACTTCTCTTAACTGTATGGACTTGAAACTAAACCACTTCTCTTAACTTTATGGATTTGAAACTAAACCAATTTACTCCATCTGCAAGGACCTCATTTTTAGCAAGATTAGAAAGAGACTGTAATGCTGACAGGTTACAATTTGAAAGTAGTGAGAAAGCTGACCACAAATGAATCAAAGATAGAACTGCAGGTTGATCCTCCTAATATTTGCATGATGTTCTCATTCAAGTATCTTAGGAACTCAAGGGAAACGAGAAGAAAAGTGATTCCTAATCTGAATTTCTGAATTAATATCAGAAACCTCAGTAAATCAAGAGTAAATAAGCCATAACCTCTCTCAGCCACTTTTTTTTCAGCCATCTGACTTAACCATCCAATATAATAATATGATTGCGAAGAACAGCTGGTAATATTTTTCCCAATTTTAGGGCAAAAACTCATCCAAAAATGTAGTATAAATCCTAATAAGTCAGCTTCAAAAACTTAACAGAGTTGGGAAAATCCCAGCCAACATACATATATTTTACTTTATTTGTGCCTTTGAGTTAGCTTTGATCTAACAAAACTACACAAAAAGTCCATGCAGTTTTCTTGGGAACAATTTTCAGAAGTGGTTTGCCATTGCCTTCATCCTAGGACTGAGAGAATGTGACTTACACCAAGTCACAGTTGATTTTGTCTCTACAGTAGGACTAGAACAGAATCACCCAGCTTCCAGCCAGTGCCTTGAGCCACACATAAAATAGTCCTCCATTAAAACCCATTAGTAACCCAAGGAAAACTAGGAGTGCCTTTTGGCATCAAAAGGTTGTCCATACTTGATTTCAAGCCTATGCAAGAGTACTTCCCCAAAATAAAATTTTGAAATTTTATTCTTTAAAATGCTATACTTGATTTATTCTTCCAGAAAGGCTCACCCAGTTGATAGTTCAGAGGAACTCTGAAATTAGTGAAAACTTCCTGACCCCAATATGATATAAGCATAGCTCATAAAGAGGCACTTCTGCATTTGCACATACAATGAGTACATAACTAGATGTGCAAAAATGGAACTGAATTAACTATTCAATAGTAATCAGCATGATTATCATTTATGTAACTAGGAAGATAAGCTATTTTAGTTAAGACTAGAGCAGTCACAAGAATTTAGAAACATTTTAAAACAATCAAGATTCCAAAAATGCAAGTATCACTTAAATACCAAAAAGAGATGCTTAAAAATGATGTATTAAATTTTCTGTATTTTATCTTCCCTGTGTAAAATGAAAGCTTTTATCATGGTGTTTTCAGTCATGAGTTAAATGTATACACAGCAAGTGCAATTTTAATGCCATTATTTGCTTTCTGAAGAGACCGAATATACCATGTCATGGAAATTTAACTTTAATAAGCCACAAAAAAAATCTCTGTATATATGTAGCAGGGGAAAATTTCTTTCATTTGTACAATCATCTGGAGTTGTTTTGTCTTTTTTTAATCTTGAATTTGTTTTGCTTCTTTGTTTAAAATTTGTTTATGGCTTTATAAATAAAAGTGATCTACCAGATTGTCCATTCAAAAATGGGTAACTGGGGACTATAATCCTATAAACAATGTTATATTTTGTGTGTGTATATTTCCATATACAGCGGAACCTTGGTTCGCGAACGCCCCTGTTCACGACCAAAAATGCCAGCCAGGTTTTGATTCGGTTCACGATCAAATCTCGGTTGGCGAACAACAAAAATGGCGTGGAATGATGCGACTGCAGTCAGGGAACAGATTGCGGTCACGTTCCAAGGTTCCACTGTATTACAAAAATATGTGTACATGACATAGTTTCTGAAGAAAACCAATGAGCCAGAATAATTTTAGATTCAAGCATTCAAATTTAAAATTGAACATTTAGCACTTTATCTAACAGTGTTAAAAGGACTTCATTCTTAAAGACAGTGTGCATTAACAGCAATCAAAACTTCAATCAACACCAGCATCTTAAATGCATAAATCAACAAAGATAGATCTAGTTAGTCACTTGTAGACAATGGCAGTGAAAATTGACCACTCTACTTATTTTCTTTATAATTTATTTTCTTCCTACCAAAAAAAAAATGCTATTTCAGGGCAGGGGTCTGCCTCATGTGGATATGGCTATAGCAGTTGAGAGAAAAACTGCAATTATGATAAATCTAATAAAGGCACTGTAGGTGCAACGTACAGAAGGTGCTGCTGTCTGATTTTGTGTGAGCTGTACCTGTACAATGGTATATCAGCTGTGATCTTCAACTTGAGTGAAGTACATGAATTAAATATGTATCTTCAACTATTTTAAAGTGACATTTCACTAATTTATATTATTTAATATATAATATATAATATTAACTGGTTCCTACAGTTAAACTGTGCCTCCCCAAATGAGTCTGTAGCAGCCATGAAAGAGAAAGCCATTGTTTTCCACTTGAAAGGGCCCAGCTGAATTCTTCATATGGCTAAAACAGATTGAGTCTCATTTTTGCATTGGCCATTATTAGAAGACAAATGGCACTTTCAAGTCAATATTGACGCCCGGACTGCAATTTTCTTGGCAACATGTTCGGAAGTATTTTGCTGTGAATTTCTTTGCAGAGCTGAAATAACCCAACTGATCCAAAGTCACCCACCTAGTTTCATACCTAAGATAGAACTCATATAGTTTACACCCTGGTGTCTTGACCATTACTGTATATGAAACGGATTCTTTGGCTAGAAAAAGCCTGATGGGTAAAAACACCTAGCCTGAGCTTCCCCTTAAGATTAAGAGAGACATATCATCTTGGGAGACAGTCCCTAACTTTTCTTCAGGTCAAAGGAGTGAAAAACAAAGTAGGTGAACAGCTGTTCTTCATTGATGAAAAAGGCTAGGGTAATTTGCCAAAGTACATACTGTGAGATGACAGTCATCCACACTGCTTTGATCTCAGTTCTCAGACAGCAATGTAGATGGAAGGAACCAGCATAATTATGAACAGAACTAAGTTTCTGAAGCTGCAAGACAATACACATTTTTTAAATCTACAGGGAAGTCTCCATTACTGCTCTTTTGGGCCCTAAGCTCTCTGCCCTTCTTGTTCATATGCCAAAAAAGCATGGATTTCACCCAAATTTCCAGACAACTGCTAATTCCTATCAAGGCAATAGCTTCTATTCTCCTTGCTAAATGCTCCCTTATAACAGCTGAACAATGAGAGTGACTGAAAAGTCATGGGGATTTGTATTATCTTTTTTTTTTCAATATAACATTGCTATCCTTTCAAGACAGATTCCAATGCTACACCATGATGCGCTCAGTAGGCTGCCAAAGTGTGTTCTGAGACAATACCTTGAAAATGGCAGTGTATGTATACAAAGGTAAAACATGTAAGGCACACTGAGGTAGAAATAGTAGTGGATGAATTGGAATGGAGACTTCGTTTAGAAACTAAGATTCCATTGCTGTCACATTTTTGTTTTATTTTTTCATGACGCTCACATCTAATTGTGATATTTTGAAAAGAGACAAATTCTAAAACTCCATTACTCAATTTTATCCTCACCAGATTCTTCAACTGAAACTTATAGTGGTGTGTGAACTATTTTGTAGAAAATCCACTTATTTTTATATTAAAATATTACTAGTAATTAATCTTTTTGGCAATCATTTTATTGAAAAATGTCTTTATTACTTCTGATAATGACCAAATTTGTGAAATTGCCCAGTATATGCATTTTGTTATGCATAGTTAAATGTTAAAATTCTTTATTGTATATTAAATGCTTAAGGTCATCACCGATCTTTAAATATTTATTCTATTTAATGTTCATAAAGAAATGGGATGTGCTTATTACATCTCTCTCCTCTAAGCCCTAAACAGAATCACAAAGAATGAAAAAATTACTAACCTATTGGCAAGTGTCGTGATCTTAAATACAACATCAATATCACCACTCAGCATGTAGTGACAAATCACTGCAATCTGATGTCATGTGTCTGATAGCTATAAGGAAATACTGAAACAGATATTAACTGTCCCAAGAAATTTGTTTAGAAATCTATTTTTGATCAAATACTGAATTTTTTTTATTGTTTTTGAAAATAGGTACATACCAAATACTATGCTTCTTTACAGAAACTACAAGTATTTAGCCGGAAGAGAGCTCTAACTGCCCAGGTGCTACGAGGGTCACACCTATATTAGATTAGAATGGTAGGTATCAAGCAGAGCTAATTTGCTTTAGTTTTAACAATAATGTCACTACTACAAAAGATGTAGAATGGCAGAATCCCAAAACAATTATTCCAACTTGTTTTTCAAAACATTTTGTGGCTCTTACTCCATGAATAAAAGTAGGCTTCACCGATTCAGTTTCAGAAAACTTTTGCAAGTAATTTTATTTACAAGGTCAGAGAGTTCTGAATTCTGACATGCTGAGGATTTTAATGTGACAGTGAAACATTCACAAGCACAGAAGGTCTAGTTTGCAGTGCTAATTGCCATACAGAACTTGCATGGAGTTTAGTTTTATTTAGAGAAGAGGAAAAATAAGGAAATCAGATTACACTGATTAAACCATAGAATTTAAATCTATATTCAAACGTTACACATGCAAAGAGAACACCACCAGACTAGTACAACTTCATTTGCTGCTGCATTTGTCTAATATTAACAATTATAAACAGAGCAGTGCAACTGATATTTGGAACAATCCTTACAGTGTTGTTAGGTATCAGGCACAAAGCTTCACTTCTCTTCACACCACTGGTTTTCTTTGCGTACCTAAAAATAAAGACGAACCTTACAATTACACCTGAAGAGCAATATCAAATACTAGGTATTTATAATATATAATACCTAATATCTAGAATAGATAAATATATTTATATATCTATTCTAGATATTTATCTGTAAATTAATAAATAGCATCCCTGTGATTCAAATTATTTTCCCAATTCAAATGTCTTCCAAATATCAAGTAGTATTTAAAAATGAAGTGTACCATTGTATAAAACTAACTTCCACAAACATATTTATGGAAATATAGTTATGACTATTTTAGAACTGACTGCATGCAACTTTTTAACATGGTGAACTCATTCTGCCAAAAGAAAATAAAAAATGGGTAAAAATCTGGGGTGAAGAAATGGATTTTATTAGCTTGATTACAGGTTGCAGGAACTAGCAGTTATTTTCAACATGCTAAATGATCCACTGAAATCAAATGGATAAATGACAGGACTTGTGCCTAAAAATTCTCTTTGCAGTCCAAAAATTATAGTGATAGTATTAAAAAGAATTTTAAACAATCATACAGTGATTCCGTAGTAGAGAATTGGACGCAAGTCCTTCTAATTGGAATCTAATAATAGCAAGACTGAAACTATTAGACTTAAGTCTAGGTAACTTAGCATCTGCTAAGTGTTTTTCTCAACAGTGCCACTCAGAGGCCATGCATATGGTACTGTAGTCTACTCTAAACATCTAGATTGTGTCAGGCAACCTACTCTAACTCATCTTTAATCAGCAATAAATAAAAAATTAATAAAATATTTTGCAAGGCATCTCCTTTATCTGATTTTTTTTCTTCGTAACATTTTTCCATAAAATGCTCTCTCTTTCTTTCTCTCTCTCACCGCCTCTTATAATCAGCAGCGACTACTGGAGTAAAATCCACAGGGACTCCTGTACTGGTAATGCTCTTTGCAGAAATGTTGCTTATTCTGCCCTCATTATCTTGATATCAGACAGACTACGTGAATTATTCTGCATAGAATATCTTGTCTTGGAAGGGGCAAGCCCCTAAGTGATGACAGCCAAGGGAGAAATCTTAGAGGTGCTAAGTTCTATGTTGAGAATAACCATTTGATTTCCATATGTAAAAAAGCTGTTTTTGTATACTGTATACTGTAGTTCTAAACTCCCTAATGAAAAAATAGCAATGGTGTATTAATACAAACATACAGTAAGCTAGCTTGCCTGAGACTTCTTTTCCCATACATGAATGATAGCAAAGTCAGTGAATGGGACTAATTAGAGCACAGGTTTACTTTATCCATCATTTGATTTTAATTATATGAAGGCTGAATTGCCAAATCAGTATTCATTGTCTATAAAAACAAATAGCTTAGAGTCTTATTGCAACATCAACTTCACAACAAACATTAGTTGTAATTGTAGGATTAAATAGTGAAGATATTTTGTTTTAAGTAAAAGGGCTTGACATACCTGGGCTTCCTCCTCCTCAGTGAAGTCATTTTTAATATTGAAAGTCTTGCGGATTTCTTCTGGTGTTTTTCCTTTAATCATATTTGCAACAGTCTTGCATGTCACATCCAGTAAGCCTTTGATGTCTAAGTAGTTTGCAGCCTTTACAGAAAGCAACAGATTTTTAAAGACTCTGCAAATCAGTGCTCCATTATATAATAACACACATTATATTTCTAGCAGTAATCGTACACAATAGCAACTAATGATAAATGAAATGAAGCCTGGTGTAACTATTTTCTTGCTCGATCTATAAATATTATTGCTAATGGCAATAACAAGCCTTTCTTCCATTTACAGACTTTGTAAGGACTGCCAGTTAACATTTCACAGTGCTGTCATGAATTCTGTACTTTGGAATACATATTCCATAAGACACAATATATCAAGTTTTCATTGTTCAACTAGTTTTGCTGAGCTTTCAAAAAGCAGCAAGAACTACAAACCAATAAACATGCGTACTTTCTCTTGTTTAAACTTCTGAGATAAACTAAGCAAAACTCAGCCTTGAATCCTGTAGACACGGTTAATTATACATGCTTTAAGGCAGGGTCCCCAACTCCCAGTCCGTGGACCGGCACGGGACTGCGGCATGCCAGAAACCGGGCCATGCAAACAAAGCCCCATCCGCAGGATCCAGGCAGCACACAAAACCATACTCCCTCCAGTCCGCAGAATAACCTCTCTCCACGGAACTGGTCCCTGCTGCCCAAAAGGTTGGGCCCCCCTGCTTTAAGTGATGTTCATTTACTGAGTTGCTTGCGTTATCTATCTCTGCATCTTTACAATCATGATGCTTACCTTTGACATTTGATATTTTAGATTTTAGGGCATTTTGCTTAACTCAACTGCAAAGTATTTATGACATGAAAACATTTTCATTTCATTTCATTTCTCTATTATACTCCAATATTGATTTCATTAGTCTGCAAATATCAATGAAGGAGGATATACTAGGCCAACCTACCAGGATGAGTTCAAAGAGGGTTCCTTGGTCTACTTTGAGAAATTCTTGATCCCACACAGGGATATCATCTGTTCGTTTCTCTTTGTTCTCATCATCCTCAGGAGGAGGTGGATCATCTTTATGATGGGTACACCACTGAATCACCTTTGGAAATTGAAGTATGTTATAGAAAAGGTTTATAAATTTGTTTTGCTTTCTACTGCACTGAACTAGTGCTCTATTGGCATCCACAAAGCTTTTGTATAAACATTGCTTAGCACAATACTGCAAACATGATTTATGGGTTTATGGGTGTAAACAAAAGGCTATACCATTTTCAAACTAAGCACACTCACAATGCTTAAGTACCAATCTTTCAGAGATAGAAAAGTAGAAAATATGAATCAGATTTCTAATGTAATATATAATTCTGAATTCCAGGCCTAATTATACTAATACAAAGGATTTATAGAAAAATATTCAGAAAAATGAAATAAAACAGTAAAAATGATCAACAGAAATGTTCCTAACTAAAATAGTTGTTTAGCTTCTTCCTAGAAAAATACTTTCAACTGTGGAAAATTATTTTCAAAAATGTAAAAATAATGCAAATTTTTATTTTGTTATGTCTAAAAATATAGAAAGGCCAGGTTAAAGATAAATTCTTTAACAATTTTGCCAAGATATTGCACTGATGTTAACTATGTAATCAAATATTTTGTTTTTCTACAACTATTTAAACTATCTTCCAGTACAAAAACCACTGAATACAAACTATTCTTTAAAAAATTAAGTCTAATTTTAAACATTTAAAAAGTACAAAGTTAAAAATAAACAATCTGCCTAAAAATAAGCCAAATAGAAATAATATAATTAGAACAAAAATTGTATAATTGGGCTATTATCACAAGGAAGTTCTTTCATAGTTTTGCCATTCTAATGGCTCCTCACTATGACAAAGACTATGACAAATATAAGAAACCTTTGAAGAACTTAAATTAACATTACTTTTAATTAATGCAAGTAATAAAAGAAATGGCACAAAATGGACAACAAAAACGGCACAAAATGGACAGCAAAATGCATGCCAGAATGCTGTCATATTTGGACTAACTGCAACTTCCAAAGATTCAAGGTCAGCCTCATGTGAAGCGCACTGCAGCAATCTATATAAGAAATGTTTTAATCACTCTCAGTATCAACACAAACAAGAAATGGTATATATGGTACAATGGCAAAGCTAGACAATGGCATTCTTGACCAGAATATTGTCCTTCCAGAAGCAATGAGGGATTCAAAAGTACTCCAAGGAGTCAGCTGCACAAAGATGAACAAGCCTAATCTTTGCATTGAGGAATTGTTTAATTATTGATTGATTGAAGTAATGTGAAGGCATTTGTAATCAATCTTTCAAAATCAAAGTAGCTCACAGAAAATATTCAGGAGTATATACTATAAACATAAAGTTTTAAAACACATGGGACAACAGTAAGCCAATAGTTACAGCCTGCCTTCCCTGAGGACAAGGTCAGAGGTAGCCCGAAATTTCATGGAAACCATGACTCCCTTGGGCTTGTCCCAGGTCATCCAGGGCCCGACTAGTAATAGTGGTCACACACCCGATTTAATGTTCTTGTCAGAGCAGTGCCTATGTGACCTGGAATTGGTGGACCTGTCCTTGGTCCCTTGTCATGGTCGGATCAGTCTGGTGGCAATGAGTTTTCTCAAAAGCTGTATCCCCCCAAAGGGAGGCAAGACCTATTAGATTGGTCTACCCGTCGACTAACGGACCCGGATGGATTCCAGAAGGAGCTGGGGGTTATAATTGCAGATCTACTGTGCAGTCCAGCCAAACTCTTAGTCACTGTTTGGAAGTGACTGAAGCTCTGGATACAACTGCACCCTTGCGATCTCTCCTCACCCATGGACCTCTCTGTGCCCCTTGGTATACAGAGGAACTGAGAGGGATGAAACGCATGAGACATCTAGAGCGCCGCTGGCGGAAGACGGGATGAACTCAATCGAACACGGGTAAGAGCTGCTACTAAGGCCTTCCTCGTGGCGATTCGTGTGGTGAAGTGTAAATACCTCTCCACACTAATTGCGTCTGCAGATAATCGCTCAGCGACCCAATTTAAGGTGAGCCCCCCCCTCCTGGGGAAGGAGAAGATTGAGGTCCACCTGAAGGGGCGCGCTGAGGAATTTGCAGATTTTCTGGAAGACAAAATTGCTCAACTTCATTCTCAGTTAGATGCCAGCGTGGTTGCTGGTCTGGTGGAAGCCCGAGGCAGGTTCTAGCCCTGTTATCTGGGAATGGTTTGACCCTGTTGCTCCCAAGGAATTGGACAGGATCCTAGGGAGTATGTGCACAAGCACCTGTGTTTTAGGCCCAAGTCCCTCCTGGCTTGTGAAAGCTTCCCAGGAGGTGACAGGTGGGTGGACTCTGGCAGTGATTAATGCTTCCCTACAGGAGGGGACAGTGCCCAACACTTTAAGGCAACTGTGGTCCGCCCTCTTCTTAAGAAACCATCGCTGGACTCCATCCAGTTGGATAATTTCCAACCTGTCTCCAATCTTCCTTTTTTGGGGAAGGTTGTTGAGAAGGTGGTCGCGCGGCAACTCCAGAGGTTTCTGGATGAAACGGATTATCTTGACCCCTACCAGTCAGGATTCAGGCCTGGATTTGGGACAGAAATGGCATTGGTCGCACTTTTAGATGATTTCTGGCAGGAGCAGGATAGGGGTAATGCATCCATCCTTGCTCTACTTGACCTCTGGGCGGCTTTCAATACCATTGACCATGGGATTCTCCTCGGGCGGCTTCAGGGGATGGGAGTGGGAGGCCTTGTGCTGTCCTAGTTCACTTCCTTTCTCTGCGGCTGCTCTCAGTCACTGTTGATAGAAGAGGAGAGATCGCCCACTGCTTTATGGGTTTCTGCAGGGCTCAGTACTCTCTGCACTCCTGTTCAACTTTTATATGAAGCCGCTGGGCGAGATCTTCTGTCACCATGAACTGAGGTATCACCAAGCTGTATGTCTCGGCCCATGGTGAGCTAAGTGTTGCTCTATCCTCCCTCCCGCAGTGCCTGGAGCTGCTAGGGGCTGGATGGGGAGCAACGGGTTGAAACTAAAACCTTGCAAGACCAAGTGGCTCTGTGTTTGGGATTCGTTGGCTCAGGGAGAATTGCCACCTTTGGTCTTGGATGGGGTGGCACTATCCCAAACAGACCCTGTGCATAATCTAGGGGTTTTCCTGGACTCACGACTCCTGCTCAAAGAGCAGGTGGCGGTCGTGGCCAGGAGGGCCTTTGTGCAATTTGCGGGTTGTGCACCAGTTACGCCCTTTCCTGGACCAACAGTCCGTACTCACAGTCACTCATGCCCCAGTCACTTCCCATCTTGACTATTGCAATGCACTCTACGAAGAGCATCCGGAGGCTCCAGTTGGTGCAAAATGCAGCAACCCACATGGTTTTGTGCAGACCCCAGGGGAAAAACTGACAGGATCGACATCACCTCTCCTGCGGGAGCTGCATTGGTTGCCGATTTGCCTCCGGGTGCAATTCGAGGTGCTGGTTGTCACCTTTAAAGCTCTTCATGGCTTGGGACCAGGCTATCTGAGGGACCGTCTCTTGCCAGTCACATCTACATGACCCATCAGAATGGGGAGGCAGGGAATGTTGTGGGCCCCATCCCCGAGGGAGATATACCTGGTGGGACCCAGAAGAACAGCCTTCTCCGTAGTGGCTCCCTCTCTCTGGAACATCATTCCCCCCAAGATTAGAATGGCCCCCACTCTAATATTCTTCCAGAAGGCACTGAAGACCTGGTTCTACCAGTGGGCCTGGGGAACCCAGAGCAGGATGGAGCCCATTAAATGGCTCGTGTGATCTGCTGTTGCTGGGGCGGAGGTGGGTGGGAGTTGGGGGGTGATTTTGTTATATTGTACTTTATTAATTTATTTGATTCTTTTTGTTAGTTTTTATTGTTTTAAATGTGGTTTTATATTCTGTAAGCAGCCTCAAGTCACCATGGGCGAATAGGCAATTCAATAAATAAATAAATAAACTTAACCAATATTAAATACTATAGTCTACTATTGTTCTATGGAAACAACTATTGGATGAATGCCAATAATAAACTGCGTAGTGTGGGGGGGAAACGTAACCAAAGGTGATCTCGTAGCTTTAGCATTTACTATTGTACAGAAATTCAAGATCTTCAGTTAATCATGACATCATGCACAACAAAATCTATTCCCCCCATGATCTCAGAAATCATGTTTTGCAATATCACAATAAAAAAATAGAATTAAAACAGGTCTCCTAATATCCCAGAAATGTGAGAGAAGGAGCACCTCTTCCATGTTATAACAGGGCAGGCTGAATCTGATTGGACAAGACAGTTTTCAAGGTACCCAGGTGCCAAGCCAGGGAGGATTCTATAATTAACACTAGCACTTTACTCTGCAGTATAGGTGTCCCAAATGAATAGGGCTCTGCAGCAAAAACAAGAATATACCTATAAACTTGAAATTATAATCCATCCAATAATTTTTAGACAGAACTGCCTTCCCCAAACATTAGATATACTACTTCTCAATATAAAAATTAACTTAAAATATATTTATATTGTGCAACCAGATTGTTTGAAAATTCTGTATTTCGTTAAAATAGAATTATTACCTTTTTTAGTATAGCTGCATTAACATTTGGAAGAGGAACAGGATCATCATCTCCTTCATCATCCATTCCCAAGTCTAAGAAGGAAAACAAGCAACAAAAAATATATTAGCAGCCATTTTACTAATACAAAAATTAACCCAATCTAGCAATTTCCAAAAAAACATTGCTATTTTTCTCTGTAAAGAGATATGAATAAACAGTTTCTACTATTAATAAAGTAGAATATTTGTAGTTCAGGATTGAAATGAGGGCTCTTTGGTGCTCTCTGAGCTTGTTTTTTTGCAAACATT
>JANHJO010006492.1:31621-41922 GCA_032468235.1 Pseudoxyrhopus heterurus | reverse complement strand
GAGAATCGCCCGAACCTGTGCGAATCTGTAGCAGCCCACCCCTGGTTGAGAAGCACTGGTGTAGGCACTGATCTTGTTGGAAGAAATATCCAACTTCCAACAATCTGAAAACCTTGTTCGTTCAATGAGCATTGCTGAATGGAACTTTTCTAAATATTCTGTGTGAAACCAACACTACATATCTAATATGCAAAGAGTTAACTTCATTAATCTATTGCAGCAAAAGTAGCCAAGAGTCACGTGGCATTTTAAAAATTAATACAAATTCATTACAGAGCTCTATAGTCCACAAAAGCGTATGCCATAATAAATTGATTAGTCCTCAACAGACACAACATTCTGTTATTTTAATTCCATTTCCAGCTGAATGCCAGCAAGCAATGCCTCTTCAAAGTTAAAAATGCCTCACATGAAAGTGGTGGTTATTTTTCGCTCACTTCTGATATTGAACTCTTTCCGTAGCCTCACCAATGGCCTCCTCCTATCTTCAAAATGGGGCAGAGGCAAACAGCAGCCTCCCCCCACCGAACTACTTTGTCACGCATCAACAAAGAGACCAGCAGATTGCTGCCCTTACAGGAGGGCAGTGCTAGTTGCTGCTGTTGCAAGCAGCGACAATGCTTTGTACAAGGAAAAGATTGATTTGTTTAATAGCTAGATGGAGCATAGCCTTCAGTGAATATTTGACTTGTTTCTGCAGTGCAATTGCAGTTGTGCTGTCTTCATGCATCGAATAGTTTTGCTTTTTTGCTCGCTGTGGTCCTTGATGAAGGCAAGAGTCATACTGCTGTTGTCATTAAGAAAGCAATTCAGTGAACTACAGGGGCTGAATCAAGGAGACCCCCCCATCCCTTCCCACATCAGGAGGACAAACAGGCAAGCCCCTCTTCCCACAAATAGCTGAAAAGATTGGGCACTAAATAATAGAGAGGAAAGGGGAGCCAGGCTCTATGAAAACCCAGAGTTTTCTGCAAAGAGCTCTCCTTCTCCAATCTTATCAATCAAATGTCATAGCGAAACCCATAAATAGAATGTGGAGACACAAGAATGTTTCCTATAAATACTATGGCAGTGTCTGAAAGTCCCATAATGATTTACAGCCAAGAACAATTTTGTCCTCCATTAAATGTTCATTATTCTTCTAAGTCTTCACAACTAGTAGCTTTCCATGCCTTGAGGTAGCATAAATTAATCACTCTCTTTTTTAACCTAATGTGCATTTGAAGAATGATTCTGAGATTCTTAGAAATTATTTGCCTCTCTTCGTTCTATTCCAAGAATTCTAGATAACCATCCAGCAATTAAGAGCTTTTCATACTTTCATTCTCTATCCTTTCAGAAGCAGTGTCAAGCTAATCAGTGATTATTGCTTCTGTTGGCCTGTGCAAAGAAAGATCACCTCATTTCCTATCCAATACAAAAGGGAAGGAAAGAAGGAAGGAAGGAAGGAATGTCCAATCTTTTTGCATATTGGCTGTTCCTCTGCGGAAGTGAAGGGTATGGTAAGCTAATTGTCCTTTGTATCTATAAAATAGATGCAAAGTCTTCTTTGTTGAGCTCAACTTCCCGTGACTTCATGAACATATCAATGTAATCATCTTGGCAACAAGAAGTGGGAACTAATTATCAACTTCTCTCCTGATCATTTTGTCTAGGCTAGATGAAAGCTGTAAAGTGACTGAGTTAGCTTGTCCCTTACAATAGAGATGAGCATACCCGTGATTTACAGGGTACATGCTCAGGAAATGTGCTTCACTGTTTGTTTTTTTCTAATTTTTAGTAAACATACACAGGGCTTTTCTGCACCACAGTCTTCAGCTAGTTGTCACCTAACCCTAACCATAACCATAACCCTACATTTCAATCCTTCCCTCTGGTTACAAAATTTTGCCCAGAACACAGTTAACATGGCCCTCAACTGTGGATTCCCTGCTTCTTTTCTCCTGTCACCCATGCCAGGAGAGCAAGTGCCAGTTGCAAAAACAGTTTTATAATTCTTCCTGTCACTTGGGCTGGAAGAGGAAACTTGACAAAAGTCTTGTCAATATCACTCAGTTAAAGGAAACAGCCAGCATTTCATTGTTCCACTACTGAACACACACAAGCACACACAAACATGTTACATACACATATCACAACAAAGACCTAGCCTTTCAGGGTAGGCATCCCAGCATGAAATGGCCATTGGAGGCAGAGAGCAGTGACTACAGTGACTGCCCTCCAGAGCATATACCAGTTAATTGAACTGAGACAACTGTGTAAAATAGAATGAAATGTGCCTGGCAGAAAGGGAAAAACATTACTTTAATGCAGAGGAAAAAAAACACAGGTGGGAGTCACCTTCCTAACAGCCCAGGGCTGATCTAAAGCTGATGAAATTCACGCCTGCTCTTCCAAAATGGAAAGTCCTCATGCAGGGCAAGCAGGAAGTGCAAATCAGTCCATGGTATCAAGCTGTAAACTTGCAATTTTACATGGAGAAAAGCAGTGTGACTCTCCAACTAATGTTGAACTAGAGCTCCAATCAGCCCGAGCCAGCATGACTAATAGTTAAGGATTATTGGAACTGCAGTTCTCCATCCCTGCTGCATATATTTACCTAAATTGTAAATCCTTTTAGTAAGGTTCATTTTGGAGTAAACATGGCTATGTACTAGCCACACACCTACTAGCAATGATAAGTAACAATTAATCACAGGGCACAGTCCTGTTTATAGACAGTATTTATTCAGATGTTTTGCTGAATAGGTAATAGTTTACATCTTAAAAAGAATACAGGGGATAATAACATTGCAGTACAATGGCTGGGAAATAAGATTCCTAATTAATTGCTTAAGCTGAAAGAACAAATATAAAATACTAGATTCCCCACTGCCAACAGCTGCGAAATGCCTGGGGGAAAATAAAAAGGGTGTTAAAATGAATTTCTTTGCTTCTCACTGGGAAAAAAATCCCAATCTGTCAGGGGTTATTCCAAATAAGTGAACTTTTATGGGGACAAAGAGTATAAAAATAAGATCAAGCTCATAAAGTTACCAGGTAGTTGAACTGTTGTTTTGCGGGGAATCTGAAGCAGCTCTTTATTTGCATATACACAATGAAAAAATAATAGTTCAAGACAATAGAATCAGCAACTATTCCATAATGATTTCTGGATGAAAAATTGTGGGTGTCGAATAGAAAAAATAGTGGGTGTCTCAGCACAGAGCGGTGAATGGGACAGACCCAAATGTCCTCATTTCAAAAATCAGAAATAAATCTTTGCACTTTAAAAAAAATTCATTTAAATTATACTATTATCTTTCCATTAAGGTCAGGTGTAGACTTCAGTTTGCAAAGCAATAGAATATGATAGTGATCAATAGTTAGCAAGTAGAACAAGCAGACGTCAGGTTCTATTATTTCCTAAGTGGATGGATGGGAGGGGCATGCATTGTATGGTAGCAGATATCACAGTTTACTGCAAAATTCTGCAAAGTTTCCATTGTATGAACAAATAAAAAATAATTTAGCTCTTGAATGTGCTTGATGATTTCATCAAATCCTGTGGTCATCATATTTGCCAGGAGCAAGACTAGAAGTAAAGAGAACACTTTGAAATACATGGAAGATTGTAGCAAATGAGCTGCCATGACTGAGGTGGTGTCCCAAAATTGGGGCTTTGTCTATTTGCCAGATGCATGAACACTTAGAAAATTATTGACAATTAGCACACTTGTGAGCAAGCATTTCTACTTTCTACTCAAGATTTATAACTACAATAGAATATTTGTCATGCAAAGGAGTTTTCATAGTTTCATAGTTGTCTATATGGTGCACCCTTATTAAAGAGCAAAAAGGAGGAAAACTAGCAATGCAGTTAAAGAGAGGATCTCCAAAGTATATAATGTAGAAAAAGCTAGGAGCACAAAAGTGCAAATAAATCTAAACTGTCTAGAGAAGGACTATTGATGAAGTTTATCAATTGTGTGGATAGTGGATACAGGAGGGAGCTACCAAAACAATTAATAAATTGCAAAAAGCTCTGTAAATTAATTGTGTAAGATTGTTAAGCTAAGACCACAATATATTGAAAAGAGAAGTACACATTATTTTATTTGAACTGTAACAACAAAAGTCGCTCTCCTTGACAGAAGAATACTGAATGTGTTTGGATTAGTTCTTTCCCTTCCCTATCTGTTAATGAAGACACATTCCTTGTATCCTCTTCAAGCAACTGAACTAAGTTGGGCTATGGTGTGATGCAGCAAGGCTATCCTTATGTTCATATCCTGCTAAAACTTAGAAATCCAGGCCCTTCCTGGATCGGGAGTCTCTACTCACAGTAACTCATGCCCTTGTCAGCTCGAGGCTGGACTATTGCAACATGCTCTACATGGGGCTACCCTTGAAGAGTGTCCGGACACTTCAGCTAGTCCAGAATGCAGCCGTGCGAGCAATTGTGGGTGCACCTCAGTACACCATGTAACACCTTTCTTACGCGAGCTGCACTGGCTTCCTATTGGTCTCTGAGCCCAATTCAAGGTGTTGGTTATTACCTTTAAAGCCCTACATAGCTCAGGGCCAGGCTATCTTTGAAACCGCCTCCTACCACCACATGCCTCCCATCACCCAGTTAGATCTCACAGAGTCGGTCTCCTGAGAGTCCCGTCAGCTAAACAATGTCGGCTGGCGGGCCCGCGAGGGAGAGCCTTCTCTGTGATGGCTCTGACTCTCTGGAACCAACTTCCCCCAGAGATTAGGATCATCCCCAGCCTGGTAGTCTTCCGGAAAGCATTAAAGACCTGACTGTTCCGGCAGGCTTGGGGGTGATATGGATGGTTATGATCGAATGTAATTAGATATATTTTAGATTGTTTTTAAGCTTCTAAATTGTTTTTGTATTGTTTTACTCTTGTGAGCCGCCTGGAGTCCTTCGGGAGCGGGCGACATACAAATCGAACAAATAAATAAATAAATAAATACATTAAATAAATATATCAGGTTAGTTTTTCAACACTGCCCTTAGATAGTGTCCTGCTCCCTGCAAATAGAGGGTGGAGAACATGTTTGTATTAGATACGCTCTGTTCTGTGCCATGTATTATTTTGCTGATTCTGTTTGTTATTTTTATTTTAAATTTTAATCCTATTCTATAAGCTACCTAGAGCTACTTTGTGATTGACAAAGTAGTTGATAAATATATAAATGTATATATAATTGATAAATATATAAATCAAATAAGTCAACAAATGATAATGCATAAGTTTGGTATACAACCCAAAAGTACATGCAAATATCTCAGGCTGATTCTGTTATGGTTTATGCAAAAAATGATAAATACTTGGCAGGCACCCAATCAAGCCATTGGATACTGATTGTCAGCATGAAATTTCTGTCTTCAGAAAGGTACTCCCAATTACTCTAATCTCCCTCCAAAATCCAATTTGGGGCCAGTTGCTTTTCCTTTTAGCTAGTTGCAGAGTAAAGATTTATGTATTAACTGTGATAATCTCAGGGAATCTCCCTATACAGGCATCCCCAATTTATTTTCTCTCTTGTTTATTTTATGAAAGCTAAGTTAAAGTATGCAAAACAATTGCATTAACTCAATTCACCTTAAAATGAACAATATAAATTACTGATCCAGCCAACCAAGCTACTCACAATTTACCAAGTAAACCATTTGGTTCTTTTCCAGTTGAGTTAAGCAATGATAATTTATTACAGAATTTTTAAAAGAAGAGAGAAAAGAGAACCTAGAATATCCAGTGTCATTTTGTTATTGCATACACACAGTGATACACAAAGATAAGCAGATGGCAGTATGCTAGGACTGTCATAAAAAGTGGACTGTAATCTAATAAACATGTCTAGACATTTTGAAAGAAATCTGTTAGAAAACTACTCATCCAAGTTCCCAACAGCATCACAACGCTGTCTTCAGTTCTGCTTTGCATGACCTCATGGCAGCTATCAAAACTGTTACTTTAAATATATTGAAAGAAATATGTCCCCGACAACGCAGCAAGTGAATATGCAGAGGGTAGAAGGTGGCATAAAAAGTTCTGCAACAAAAGCTCTTTAAAAAGAACAGAAGAAAAAGAGACTCATTAGATATTCAGGCAAGCTGAAAAGAAAAATGATTCTTTTCATATTCTAATTTCCCCCTGCTCATTGCTAACTGAGTAACCACTGAGAAAAAAGAATGTATTTAGCAATTCTGCAGGTGTTTTACCTCTGCCATTATCTCAAACACCAGTGCTAGAAGAAAAAATGCACTAAATACATTTTAAACAAAACATTTCTTTCTACAAAGACCCCATCTTAACATTTAAAGCTATTATTTTACCTGGTTCATTACAATGTCTGTCCTCTAGATCAGGGGTGTCAAACTCGTGCCCCATGGGCCAGATGCATGACGCACTGGCCATGCCCACCTCCAGCTGGGGAAAAGTTGCGATACGTCACGTGATGACAACGTGATGCCGCAAGTTTGACACCCCTGCTCTAGATCTTAGCCTACATATGGCATAGGTAATTTCAACTTTGTGAGAAAGCTATACCATTTTTATAAGTCTTCAGGCTCCTGCCATGGCCATGTTTCTATTGGCACCTAGATTTCTTTTATGAACTTGAGCTTTAATAACCTTTATAAAATGACAAAAAGTGGTAGGTAAAATACTATTGTTTTATTTTTTCCCCAATTACTTATTTATTGCCACTTCTGTTCGCAATAAAAGGGAAAAGTAGCAATCCCCGGTTATTCCATCAGTGAACAGGTTCACCATCCCAGTGGTGAACTTGTAAAAACAATGTCCATGTAAGACAGTGGCTGGAGAGGAGAAGGCACTGAATGCAGAAAGCCTCTTTCTCCAAAGAAATGAAGCACAAGAAATGAACTGGACAAGGCTGCTTATGACATACAAGTCAGGAAATGCTACTTTTGAAGCCTAGTAGAAAAAGACAGGTGGAAGTTGCTTTTCTGGTGAACTGGAATAGAAGAGGACATTCCTAGTTTTAAAAAGTGGTTGGTGGCTCAAACTCACATTAGGACAAACTGGGATTCTTTTAATTTTCCTTTTAAATTCATTTTAACTTATTATACAAAGTTAAAAGATGTAGTATTACCTAAACTGATTATGAAAATACTTAAACCTTATTCTCACCTGATTAATTTTGTAAATTCTTTGATTTATTTGTTCTTAGAATGTAGTATCGGTGTGAATTTCATTAAGATGACATCTCAACTTCTGAAATTATTCTCAAAAGCAGAGTATGAAGTGGCTGATTAATTACAAGTTGTCATGCCCTTATAAAAAGAAGCATGAATGGTAATTTGAATGTTCCTTTGAACTGAAATATGTATAAGTTTAGGATTTTAATATTCATTTTACAGAACAGTGTATCTGTTGATGTTATCAAGAGCTATGTGATGAGAAATGCGCCTTGTAAAAACAACTGAAGTGACAAGTTCAGAATTGCAATATAAAGACAACACTGTTATCTAAATTAGGCAGCAAGAGCTTCGGATTTACCCCCATCCCTAATCTTCTTGTTGGACCCGCTCTCAAATCTTCAATGGTACGTTTTATAGTAATTGTTACACATACATAATGCAGAATTACAAAGAAGAGATGCAACTTAGAAAAAAATCAGCAACCAGTTGGCATAAATGAATTGGCCACATAGACCATTGAATCTATTCATATGAGCCGTAGAACCATGCACATACATAATGCAGGAGAAAATTACTACTTTGGTACTTACAGTCATCAAATGGAAGGCAGAAGTTCAAAAGATCAGGAAAATTTGCTCCTCTTAATTCTTTGTCATTATCATGTTCCTTTCCACAGACACAGAATCCAAGAAAAGCGGTTTTTTGTAATTCTGCATTAATGCCATGCAAACAGATTTCTCTGAGGATATTTGTATATATGTATGCTACTTGCCAATGCCAACATGACATCTTTTTCTTGTTATTCTTTTCCTGTACAACAAAATGTAAATCAAATAGGAACCAAGATATGTAAAAAAAAAGTTCTAAAGTACATATTTAGAAACATTACAGGGCATTTGCTGCAGCAGGATCAATGTGGATCTTGGAGGAACTCATCTGGGATAGCACAATGATAAACACAATGATAAACACAACTCCTTTCTATACCAAGATTAACTTGGCTCTTACCTGTTTTTGAAGAGGCACAGAGCTTGAAATAAAATATTTCACTAGGTCCATTAAAATTTTCAGACATGACATATTTAATTTGGCACTTTCTCCCAGTACCATCAAGGCCAGTACTGATTCCAACCTAGATATTTCAAATCAATAAGGACAAACATTAGTCCACTTTTTTCAAAAGAAAAATACATTATCATTAAAAATAATGCTAAATACATCATCATTAAAAATAATGCTAAATTCTCTTGGATTTAACTGGTACCAAATTCTGTTTATGTGCAATTCAGTCGAATGCATGGAATATCCCATGCAAAGTATTTTTTTAAATGTCAGCCATTTTGAGTAGCACTTTTATTGATGCATACTTATACATTGTATATATCCATTCATTGATGCATGCTTATACATTATTAATTCAGCAACAAAATAGGTTGAGTAACTTTCTACAATTATGCTAGCACAAAATGCCTATGGTCAAGCACACAGCAAGCACATTTGAAGAATGGAAGCACCCACACAGAACATCAAAGAATCACATGTTCAGAATCTAGCAGCAACAGGAAATGCCAAAGAGATTCCAGCTTTTTTATTTTTATTCAGAAATAGATAAAGAAATAATCATTTTGATTTCAAAGTAGACAATTTTTTTCACTTTTCAGTTAATCGTTTTTGCATTCTTTTATGTGTGAGTCTCTTGCTATGTTCTCTTGGCAAGCATACTTTAATTTATCACACATTACACATTTTTCCTTCTAGACTTGTTTATTTATTTTATTTATTTTTAAAATTTATAAGCCGCCCCACTCCCAAAGGACTCTGGGCGGCTTACAACATGTAAAACCATACAAAAACCATATGTTAATTCTCCTAACATATGGCATTAGCGTCTAGTCTCGTTTTAATTTCCCTTGGGCTTCCTATTTAATAAAAAAGGCTTATCTACTTCGATGAATGGTGATCAGAACAGTATTAATACAGAATAACTCAGATGTGTTGGCTGTCTGTCCAAAACGTATTTTGACGTTTTATCTCTTGCTTGATATTACTGTATTCAGAAATCTTGCCTGCCTGGAGGGAAGAAAACAAAAGAACTTCCAGGAACAAAAAGCTTTTACTCCTTTTGTCTGGTATCTTCATGCACAACCGAAGAGAGGTGGCTGCATACCTCCATCTCCTGTACTTGGAGAAATTCCTGCAAGACGTTATCAAAACCATACTTGCTTTTTCAAATAATTGCTTGTTTATTTATTTCACTGATCTCATGGCAGTGATTCTGGGTAGCATACAATGCCTAACCCAAACAATCCAGAACAACAATTTCTTTGCCAACCAGGATCACTTAATTTGAGACGGACAGCCATAGAAATTGAATAAATTAATAAACAAATCCAATTAAAAATATTTGAGGTTCCACAGGTCATGGTATTTACAGGAAGAAAAACAATTGAAACAATTGGCTGGCAGAATTTTCTCAGCCCAATTGCAGTGGAGAAGAGTCAGATGCTAGATGAAATTACTTTTGCAAATAAATGCAAAATGGTGAACTAGCCAATCTAACCCCCCAAAATAATTTAATCATAAAACCTATTTTTTCCATGTTAAGTTCATATTCTCAATGATTCTCTTTTGTTCCTCTTTTGTTAATTGTTCACATAATCAAGTCCTTGTGATCCTATTTCATATAATCTCCCTTTTAATCTGTTGCTTAAACTCCCATTTTCAGAATCAGAGCATTGAATTTATTTTTTTCTTGATTCAACTGCAGGTCAACAAAAGACCCAAAACAATGGCTTAACCCCATTCAGATCAATGGTTTGAATAGATATATAACATTTCTATAATTTTTGAGATAATGCTACATAAAATCTCATGCCAGTTGTAACAATTGGTTGTCTAACCGACATTTTAGGACCTCCAGAACTTTCAATAAAATAATAAATCTCAATAAGGGATTTAAGTACCGGAATAATTTCATCAACCCACAGAAGACTTCAACTCTTTTTAACTCCCTTTAACAGCAACCCTAGTTCTGCATTTCTCACTGTCAAACTAGGACTGTATTCCTATTACTCTTCTCATCCTTCCTAGTACCTATCTCTTCTCACTTATGACTATAACCGTGTTGCTTGTATCTTTACAA
>JANHJO010006492.1:4815-15280 GCA_032468235.1 Pseudoxyrhopus heterurus | reverse complement strand
TGATCGGCTTATACTCAGGTCAATAATTTTACCCAGGTTTCCTGGGTAAAATTAGGACCTCGGCTTATACTCGGGTCAGCTTACACTCGAGTATATACGGTATGTTACAATATAGCAAAGATAAACATACTTTTTTTTTAAAAAAAATCTACCTTTCAAGCCAGTGTGAAGCCTGGATTTGTGTTCTTTGGAAAACCTCTGGTAACCAAATAAACATAGCAGAAGTAGTCTTAAAAAGACTAAAAATCCAAGCTGTCAAAAGAAACACACATAGTATTTATTCTATAACTTTCTATCCATGTATTTGTCAGTGTCCATATATAAGTTGTTAGAAACAATTTAGTAAATATTATTTATCTAAGTATTCAGTTATGCATTCTCATTTGGCTCTTGTTCTATACCAGGACTGTCAAATTCCCAGCCCGCGGGCCGGATACGTCATGTGATGGCCACGCCCATGCCCAGTTTAGTGAAGGGGAAAAAGATTCTGATACATCACGTGATGCCATTGTGACATGAATTTGACACCTATACTATACTATAGCTTTTTAACTATGTTTTAAGTATACTATTTTAGAATTTTTATTGACTTATTTGCGTTGTTTTCAATTATTACTATCTGCTTCCTGTAGAACTATTTCATTACATACTACTGTTCCAGATGAGGACACAAAAGGTTCTCCAAATATATAAATGAGAAAGGCGGGATCCCAGAGACAGCTTTTTTCAATGTCGGACCTCATCCTATCAAATAATCCCCATCCAGAGATTCACTCAGTTCTAATATTCCCTTTACTTTATAACTATTTATTTTATTTTATTTATTTGTGGAAATGTGTGTGGCCACCCACTCACTTTCAGTGACTCTGGGCAGCTTGCAAAAAGAAAAAAACCAATAGACAGAGAATAACATGTATGGTAAAATTTTGCTTCGTACAACTATTTCCGAAGCAAGTACTAATTTGTGCCCCACAATGTAAGCATGCAAATAATTTGTAAATATATGTAACAGAGAGTTCTAAATGTTCTAAATGCACATGCACGTGCAACCCCGGGTTTTTAGTTAAAAAAAGCCAAAAAACAGCTATTTTTCAGCTTTTTGGGGGCTAAAAACCTGGGGGTCATACGCGTATGCGCAGTGGAGCTGGGCTGCGCGACAGCTGGCGTGCCGGGCAACATGGCTCCATGTGCCACTTTGTGCACGCATGCCATAGGTTCGCCATCACTGGTCTATAGTATTATATGGCAGAGGCTTCTCTGTTTAAATTCTCAAGACCCAGAGCCCTTCATCTTCACCTGGTGCTGACCAATTCTTGAGCTTAATCTTTTATCCAAAATTTCTGCAGTTATTACATATTCTTCATTTCAGCTTCCTTTTTTTCCCCTTCTTCACCTCCTTTATCCAAGCCACATTTTTCTATATCTAATGACTGGAATTGCCCAAGTGTTGAAGTGATTGTTGTCATTATCTGAGGGAAATGTAATTTTGCACATGGTTATTTTTTTACTGTGTATGCAGGTTTAATGGGTGGGTTGGGTGCCTACTCTAGCATAATTTTGAAAGTCTGAAAACATAGCTTATGCACAAAGTCTTTGAAGTTTAATTCTTGCCTAAATCTGAGTTGGTGCCTAATTTGAGTTGGAGTTCAAAAGCAACAGCAGTCTACAAATTAATATATCAAATTAATCCATACTTGGATCTTCAGAGACTAATTATATACAGTATATCTGCTAAAGTGTAGACTTACTTTAGTTTATCCTAATGTAAAGCATCATTTTTAGCAATTACGCTGTTTCATTTTTGTCTGGAAGTTGATTCATGGCAACTATTTTTTTCTTTTTTGCTTTGAAACATTTCACTGCTTATCTAAATAGCTTCTTCAGACTGAAGAATCTACTTGAATAAGCAGCAAAATCTTTCAAACCAAAAAAGAAAAGAAGACCAGTTGCCATGAATCAACTTCCAAACAATGCTACCTGGTTGACTGAGAATCTTCATCAATAAATATTGCATTTTCTTTTTAAAAGGGAGATAATATTTCTTTATTACTTTTCTGTAATATTTCTTTAAAGTAGTGAACATAAAAATCATTACTTATTAACCAAAAATCATTACTTACTAGAAAAAAAGTTTAAATAACATTCCAAAACAAAAAAAAGCAAAAAGTAAATAATCAGAAAAGTGAACAGCGTTTCAGGTAGTTTCTGAACCTGTGATCTCCGGATGCAGTTCCTGAACTAAGAATTCTTTCCCAATCCTGCAGAACAAGCATAAAAGACTAAAGGGATATTGGCATATAATGTTTATATAATCACTGAAGATGACGTATCTACTGTATATAACAAGCCAGTGTGTCAATATTAAAAGTACAGCATACCTTCAACAATTTGATTTCACATGAGAATAGATATGGTTTCTGTGCTGCGTCATAACAGATTTTATACAAAATGCATTCTGCTACAAAAAATAAAATACTGATGTGTTCTGGAGCAATAGGGGCATGATCCAATGAAATTCCAAGAATCTCAAGAGCTTCTAAAGGAAAAAAGGAAAGGAAAAACAAATTCAGATTGGTCTTAATATTTTACAAGTCGACAAAATCTTAATATTTCACACAATACTCATCACACCTGCAACACAATGCTTGCCAAATTCTGAACAAAATAACAAGTGTTAAATCAATTTCCTCCAGACTGTTTGTCTGTTTTCATTATCATTTTGATGAAAATGTAATTAAGACACATCCCTCTCATACTTTTGATCAACAGTTGCTAAAATATTTATGCTAGAATGCAAATTAAATACTATTGCATAATAAAGTCATCCAATAAAGTTGAATGGGCCACCAAGAATGTGCAATGTGAGGCTCTCTGGGAAGCAATGAAGAACTCAAGATGTGACCTCCCCATCACAAAACCTACTGACCACACAAAGTCTTTATAAGCAGAAGAACACTGACATCCCCTAAACTAGGTAAGATGTTATCTAGTGTGTTACCTAGGTAAGATGTTACCTAGTATGGTAACAAAATGTTCAGAAACAACCCACAAGCTCGGAAAATGAACCTCCATCCTCATCTCAAGATGACTCCACTGAGAGTGGAGCTGATAAATATAGCAGAATGAAGAACTGTGAAAAGACCAGTTCTTGGAATTCTTCTCTGGAAAAAGAAAGGAACCAGATTACCCCCAATTACTCTAGAGTAGGGGTGTTGAACTCGCGTCATCATGGTGTCGTCATGTGGTGTATCGTGACTTTTTTCGTTCGCTAAACTGGGCATGCGCATGACCAGTGTGTGATTCATCTGGCCCATGGGCCACAAGTTTAACAGCCCTGCTCTAGACAGTAACTCCCTGCAAGGAGACTGTAAGATAGCAGTCTCTGGTGGCTTTAGAGTTCTGGAAGCTGAAAGATCACCATCTGTGCTTTGTAAAAACCATTAAACAATAGTGATAACAAATCTGTCAAATTCTTTCTCATGTGGGCTCAAACTCACAAACTTACACTGATACATTTTAGTCATGCTGGCTAGAAATTCTGATTATGGAAGATTCCAGGATAAAAAAGATTACTCTAGACAATTCCATAACCCGGTGACTGACCCAGATTAGATCTGCAACGTTATCCTTGAACATGTATACTTGCCTTAATTCCATAACCTTTTAAAGACAATCTTATAATTTGCCAGATGAAAAATATGGAAAAGGCAAGTGATTTTTGCTCATTCCTTGTCTTTCCTGGATTGAAGGGCCTTCCGTAAATAGAAGAGCATATTTGAATCAATTCAATAGATATCTAAATATTATTTACACTGGTAAGTTTTAGAAGAGTTTCAGTTTTAAGTTTGTCTCTGTCTGTCTGTCTCTCTCTCTCTCTCTCTCTTTCTCTCTCTCTCTCTCTCTCTCACACACACAGAGGTGTAATTCCATTTTTCCTAAGAATATCAAAAGAACAGAAACACTAAAGGAGAAAATACACAGCCAGTTGGGACAAGTGAAGTAAGGCACAAGTATCCCTCTCCTATTACCATCCCAGAAACATGAAAATAATAAAACCCACTCAGCTCAGCCATAAAATGTTTAGGAGGCCAAGGAATGTTAATAAACCTAGAAAGTGAACACATGCTCTGGGAAACAAGATCACCATAATTAAACCAGTAAAAATAGCTTTTGGTGGAGCATATTTAAGAGCGTACTGTCTTTGTTCCATCTATGTACCATAGTTTCTATAGTTCCAACCAATTGTTTCATAGAATCTACCTCATTAACATGATATGCTGCTTTAGCTATAATTTACCATCAATGAACCCAATCCTATGGATATTTTAATTTGCATAAATCCATAAAGAGCTGTTGCAGCCCCACTTTTAAGTTTGTTCTTCCTGACTCCAGTAATGTATAGGTAATCCTCGACCACAATTGAGCCCAAAATTTCTGTTGCTAGTGAGACATTTGTTAAGTGAATTTTACCTCATTTACTACCTGTTAAATGAATCACTGTAGTTGTTAAGATAGTAACACAGTTGTTAAGTGAATCTGGTTGCCCCATTGACTTTGCTTGTCAGAAGGTCACAAAAGGTGATCACCTGACCCTGGGATGCTGCAAACTGTCATAAATATAAGTCAGTTGCCAAGCATCTGAATTTTGATCACAACTATGGAAATGTTGCAACGGTTGCCAGTGTGAAAAACAGTCTTAAGTCACTTTTTTCAGTGCTGTTGTAACTTCAAACAATCACTAAATGTACTGTTGTAACTCAGGGGCTATCTGTATTAAGCAGTCTGTGCTTCATCAGAATTGTATGCTGGTCTCCACTTTAAATGAACAATTGGGGAAAAGCTGTGGCCTATTCCAAAACCCTATTTCCTATCCATGATAAAACATAACAATCTTCTTACAGATCTCTTTGAATGACACCCCATTTTAGTTCATCAGTGAATAAATACATAAACTAACAAAACAAAGTAGCATACTTAGGTATAGAATATGGTCACTATTAAACTTTAAATCACCAACCAGCATACAGATAACAGGTAACAAGGAAGGGAATTTCAGATGTGGCAATCATTATTATTGCCCTTATCCAACCACTTTATTACTAATCTACCCTGTATTTTCAAAATTATTATTTTAATTCTACTGTCAATTCTAAATAAAAGCTTAAGTACGAGATACACACAGCATTTTTTAAAAAATAAAATGTTCTGTTCTCCAAGGATTTTAAGACAGAGAATGAATCATGTTTTAGAGAATTCCCCATAATCTTTAGGGTCAAATATCATTTTATTCATTGTATAATTGGGGAAAAACTAAAGCATTTCATTATTTAAGGTAAATTATTTCAGTAGTTTACACATTATGCTAAATTACACCCTATTAACATCTAAATTCAGAAAGAAATTCAAAGGCAATCTTATTTGAAAATGAAATCAAAAGGAAGAATGATGAATGTACATTATTTTGTAGTTGCAAAAAAAAATAAGAATCAAAATGCAAGCTGTTAGTAGAATCAGAATTTGGTTTGGTTTTTCACTGAAGGAGGAATGGAATATTTGCAGTGGTTATCCTCTGTTCATCTTGCTCAGAGGAAACATGTGGGGAAGGGAATGGCAAAGACCCCTGGAGCAAACTTCAAGCAGCAGATAAAGATAAAGGACCTCTTCTTGAACTCAGCTTCTGCTGACTACATCCATGCTCTTCTTTGTAAACTTATGGAAGCGGTTCTTCCGATGAGAGTTTTTCAACTGTCTGATTTAGCAGAGATAAAAACAAAAACAGCTGTAGCTGTAGGCAGAATAGTGAAATGAAAAGAAATGGCTGCCTAAAGAGAGTTGGATGAGGTGACCATGGGCTTCCTAATCTTCAAAAAGTGGTCAAAATGTCTTCATGGGAGGAAGCATGCGTACAAAACAAAAAGACTGAAAATAGACCCTCTACAAAAAATATAATTAATAAATAGTGATGTCAGCAGTTACAATTCTAATCTTTAAGTGCATATTATGCATGCTCAGGCATGTACTTTTACCATTCAGTCATGTGTGCATGACAAACGAATTAGCCACATTCTAGACTTATGAGGGCTCTCTCAGTAGCTCTTAGAGAGAACAGAATAAGCTGATTAAAGCAAACTCTGAAATGTATTTTAAGCACTACTTACTGCAAGAGTAATTTCTTGAAAAATTATATCTGGGCTTGAAGTCTAGCATTCTGGGACACTCATCCCATGGCTGCACCTAGCCAACTTGCCTGGGCACAACAAAGTTAAACAGTCACTGTTTTACTAATAGTCACTAACCAGTTACTGTTGATAAGTCTATATATAAGGTAATTTTACCCCTTGCCCCCCTTTCTTAGTTTCAAGATGGTCTTTATTTATTTATTTTTTATTTTTGGTTTCCATTTTTTTTCTTTCAAGTAAAAGATAGTTTTGTTAATTGTGTACAGTAGTATAGTAAAAATCCTAAGCAGTTATAGAAGAAAAAAAGCTAAGCAGATGGTATTTGAATGGCAGATAAGTAATTCTAAGATTATCAACTAAACTTTGAAAGTGAAATAATGTTTCAAAGGGCAATAATTTCCACTTGTTGCTTAATAGACTACATAGACATCTCCATATAATTTCCCAAAGTCAAACTTGGTTTGAAGGATTCTGAACATTTAACTGCTTGATGGACAAATCTCAGGCCAGAACAGGTTTCTAGCAGTAGAGCCCTTTGAGTGGCATAAAATGATCTCTCGGCTTTGAGTTCTTGGTTCCTGGGCCCCTATTAAACATATTCATGTCCATGATCTGTATGTTCTAAAAGGGATTTAGATTCAAATTCCCAGGGATCCTAAAAAAATCCGATGCCATATATTCCAGGCCTGTGACTGGATTGCTTCTCAAAGCTAAAAATGTGACTGCCCTTCTACAATTCAGTATCCTCCACAAAACAGGGTACAGACAAAATAAAAGAGAATAAAGGGAGGGCAAAGTTATAAAAGCATTGCTATTTCAAGTAAGTTCCATTTGAATCAATAATTTAAGGCGAGGGGACTTGAGAGCATAGACAGCTATCAGAAAGTTAAAGAAAATAGAGAAATCTAGATATTTTCTCCAAAACATGTTTTAGTTTCAAATATTCACTGGTTAGCAAATGAATATAACTTAGAATAATTCTTTTATTCTATATCCATATCAGTGCAAAGGAACTCAAATCTGTACAATAGACAATATTTGCCTTATGCTTCGTTCACATTATTCAAAGACTTTGAGTAAAGGTTTCCATTTGTGTTTTTCTTCCACGTGTAACTGAATTAAGAAGAGGTACCTCCCTATATCCTTCCCAAATGAGAATCAAGGACATTTTCCTACAGTAGAAAAATTATGCAGTGTTCCTCATTAAGAGATACCATTTTGGATAACTTTTGAACCGGCCAGTTTATAGCATGCCTTTTAAAAAGCAAGTGTATTATAATCTCTGCATAACTCATGATCACTAAAGTTCAGAGCAGCACAAGAGTAGCTTCTATTTCCTTTATTGTTTCTAGCTCTCTCTCTCTCCTTTTTCATAGAGAAACATTAAGGCAATGAAGGACTATAAGACTAAGTTTGTATCTATAAATCAAAGCACCCTACTGGCTCTTTGTCATGGAACTTTGCAATCCTTTGCAAGTTTCTAATCCCCTAACTCACGGGTGTCAAACTGGATCACTTCATGCAACACTCTTTGCCTTTGCAGAGCTGGGGTAGGCGGGGCCTGCGCAAGACGCATCCGGCCCATGGGCCACCAGTTTAGCCAGGGTCCGTGATAGTCTAACTCGTATTTAAGCTACTTCATACAACAAATTTCAAGCAGTACCTGAAATCCTACGCTTATTCTTTAGCTTAAGCAACCATTATTCTTTTCTTTGAACAATCCTTGATTTAACAGTTTTATTGATTCTTTGCTCACACTCTCAGCAGACACAGGCTTAGAAACTAAGCCCAAATTCATTTGGCTCTGGTGACTACACCAAGCATAGTTGTCTTTGTAGTCTTGAGCTTAGATCTTATATTTAGGGCCGCAGTAAATTGCTACTTTCTTTAATCCATGTTATGATCTCTGGGATAGAAAAGAGCCACTTATCAGAACAAGTATTTTATTATCCTAAAACACTTACCCAATTTAGCATGTGGCACAACCAGGTGTTCTTGTTTTGCAATTTTTTTGGTTAGCGAATTGCAAGTAATTATAATCCATTCTTTTGGTCTTGCCTTTATTTTTCCTTTCTAACTCTATTTTGCTCTGTGTTCTCCTTTCCTAGGGCTACTTACTATGCACTGCAGAAAATATACAGCCAGTAAAAGATAAAGGTAAGTGCTAGTCATTCCCGAGTCTAGGGGGCGGTGCTCATCTCCGTTTCAAAGCTGAAGAGCCAGCGCTGTCCAAAGACATCTCCATGGTCATATGGCCGGCATGACTAAATGCCGAAGGAACACAGAATGCTGTTACCTTCCCACCAAGGCTGGTCCCTATTTTTCTACTTGCATTTTTACATGCTTTCGAACTGCTAGGTTGGCAGAAGCTGGGACAAGTAATGGGAGCTCACTCTGTTACAAGGCGCTAGGGATTCGAACCGCCGAGCTGCTGACTTTTCTGATCGACAAGCTCAGCATATTAGCCACTGAGCCACTGCGTCCCTTTGTACAGCCAATAGAGGGCAGCAAAACCTTAACATTTTTAACTACTTCTTGCCAGCTTTCTTACGTTTGCCCAGATTTTTGCAGCCCAGAACCCATATACCAACCATTTCTCTTACAAATACATTTCAACTGTTCAGACAAACCAATTAATCTTGATAATTGGCCCTATACAGCTTTTAGGCCTCTAGTTGTACATATATAATTTAAAATAATGTAAGAATGTATTTGCACAAGCCACTGGAATCATTCTAAGACCAAAACACACTTGATACAAAATCTTAGGGATAGCATATTCTATCTGAGAGAAAAAAAGCTTTATTTTAAGGATAGCAAACTTTTAGCTGATGTTGGATATAACAGCATAAATTTCCTTCTAGTTGCCCGCCCCCCAATAGATTTATTGCATCCAATGTAGTCTAGACAAGACAGTTAAATGTATATTGATTTAATTTTACAATATCTGTGAATTTACTTCTTCTGAAATAGCAACATTTGCATGTTAAGCAAATTATGTCATGTGCATCAATTTAAGTCATTTGCATAATGACATCATTATTCCAATAGCATGTTGATGTATTTTAGCTAATTGTGTATTTTTATATTGAACAAACAGACATAACAGCTTCCTTCCACCAAATACTTTGTTAAAATGAGGTCCCTATATTCATAATTTAGCAGCATTTGTTCAGCAAAAAGAGAAAATGTGTATCAATTAAAATGAAAAAGCAACATACCTTCACTAATTTCTCCTTTGCACTGTGATAACATTATTGCCTCAGTCCATCCTACTGGAAGATTCACATACTTCCCACAACCTAATACATTGAGACCCAATCGTCTCTGTCCAGAATATAAAATGGAAAGAAGCAAAAGATTATAATATCATTTTTCACCAAGCTAACAATAGACTTGGGGATGAACTAAAAACTAATGAATAAGCACATTCGGAAGAGATTCAGAAGAAATTCTTCAGACTTTGCACAAGTGTAGTGCCTCTGAACTATTCATTAAAGCAGCCTGACATTTTTCAGCCTTCTACTTGGAATACATGTTGTTGATGCTGCTTAAGGAATGCATAAGATTCTTAAATTAGTGGCATCTTTTGTTAATACTGGAAAAGTGGAGTTGCTCTAATAAATAACAGAAACATAATAAATGGCAGTGCAAAAAAATAGCATTGTCAACGTATGCAAAACTCTACTTAAAAATAACATTTAAAATGAACTGCTGACAAGAAAATATAAGGGCTAGCCAAGATAGCAATGTTTTCATCCCTCAGGTTAAGACTTAAATAAGAAGATAAATACTGTGTGTAATTATATTGTTACCATAAATTGAAGTGCCTTGCAATAAAGAGCAATTAATTACAAGCTCTGCATTCCAGCAATGACTTGCACTGAGCCATTTTGTGAAGAGGGCACATGTGGTGCCCAAAACCAATCCAATGAAACATCTTCAAGCATTTGGGAGTAGGCTTTTAAACATAAATCTGTCAGAGTTGGAGTAACTTTGCCTTATTTTTTTACTAGATTGCCATAACAATATTTAACTTTACCACAAAGGGAAAGTCTGTCAGGCCATTTCTTTTTCCTCATCTCCTGGAACAAGAGGCAATAATTAAAAACTAAGATGTCCTTTCCTCACTGCCAAGATTGTTTTCATGAAATTATTGTATTTTTCAGAGTATAAGATGCACTTTCCCCACTAAAAGAGGCTGAAAAGTAGGGTGCGTCTTATACTTCGAATGTAGCCCTGCCCACCCACCATTTTCACCCACCTGTTCCAGGCTGCAGATCACA
>JANHJO010006490.1:58147-74296 GCA_032468235.1 Pseudoxyrhopus heterurus | reverse complement strand
TTGGTTATCACCAGAAAGCCATCTTCCTTTAGCTCAGCTCTTAAGTTCAAAAGACTCCTTTCTTGTTCTGGTACTAAAATATGTACATTTAAGTAGAAGAAAGGCAAACGTTATCCTACACTAATCAATCATACAATTGAAATCATTCAAAATATCAAATGGAGTAGCTACAGACACAGGGTAAGTGCAGCACTGGAGAAAACTCAATTATGCAGAAATGACCCGTGTGAGAAGTTACCATTTATTTTTTAAAATAAAGGAAATTTGTCATTTCAGGTCAGTGCTGACTCATGGTGAATGCCTTGACAAGTCCCTGCATTTGCCTTGGCATCGTTTTCAGAAATGGTTTGCTTCTGCCTTCTTCCTAGAGTGACTGGATGCAAGTTAGTCTCCCAGTTTCTAGCCTGGCTTAATCACATTATCAGACTGATTCTCGCCTTCACTAAAGACAGCCTTAAAAGGAATAAGCAATACAATATAGGCAACCTAATTCTACATTCTAGATTACTGTTCCTGGGGGCGGATATTTATTTATTTTAATAGATTTGGATCACATGTACTTGGAATTTACTTTGCACAACCTATTCCATTTTTATCAAACAGGCAGAATACGTAAATTAAAAATGTAAATTCAAATGTAAATTATATACGTAACACACATATATACAATAAATTACAACAAAAAGGTACACATAATTTAGTAATAATAGCTCTTAGACTTATATACCACCTCACGGTGCTTTTACAGCCCACTCTAAGTGGTTTACAGAGTCAGCATATTGCCCCCAACAATCTGTGTCCTCATTTTACTGACCTCAGAAGGATGGAAGTTGGAGTCAATCTTGAGCCGGTCAGGATCGAACTCCTGGCTGTGGGCAGAGTTTGCATGCAATGCTGCATTCTAACCACTGCCCCGCCAGGGCTCTTGTAAAGTCATCGTAACCCCAGGACCATGCTGGTCATTAAGTGGGAAGACTTAAGAGTCCCAGATAAGAAGTGCAAGGGGGTGAATGTGTTGGGAGCAGGCGCTGGGAGGCTGCTTGGCAGTCAACAGAATTAGTCTGCAATACTGCATTCTAATCACTGCACCACCATGGCTCTTAATCATACTAAGCCGGATTTAAATCAATTTGGAGAATCAGATTTTAATTGATAAACCCGATCTTTGCTATTATATTTCAGAACATTTTGCAGAAAACGTAAGAAATGTAAGAAATCCGTAAAAGCATGTTTGAAGCTTGTCATCTCTAACGAGCTCATGGAATGCTCAGAATATTCTTAGTTAAAACTAATTCTTAAGGCATCAGTCAGTTTCAGGATAAGTAATTTAACACAGACGACCCCACATTATCCACATCAGATACATGCTCCTACTCTTAAGTTCATATACTGACTCCCATCAGTAGAGAGGCATTTAAGTTATGCTGTAACTTAGTAAGAGAGGAAAAAAAGATGTTTCAGAAACTATACATAGTTTGTTTTATAAGAAGCTCAGCTGTGTTGCAATATTTTAATTACATTGCTTCAAGCAACTATTGTCCAATAAGTTTATTGGATAAATCTGATTTATTCAATTCCAACTCTAAGGGCCAGCCTCTTCTAGAAAATCAAAATATTGCTTAACGCCAGAAATGCCTCAACTATACAACTCAAATGTCTCAACTAAGTCATCTGTCTATATTATTCTTAAAGTGTGCCTACCTTCGCTTTTTTGGCTAAAGGGATACTAGAAAGAGGGAAAAACACCAAACAATTCTGAGCTAATGTGAGATATTTTTTGAATTTCTGTATCCAATAAGCTGCTGAAAGTTGAAGATGGCACTGGAATTTTTAGAGGCAATTATCTCCAAATCAGGACCCAGTATCAGCTAACAACCATTCATGTATACTAATAATTCCCCATCTCTTTGAAGTTTCCAAGCTTTTATGTAGTTTAATCCTTACAGATTATCCCTTTCATTTGAAATTGATTTTATATTTTTTAATTCTTCATCTTCCAACTGCACCCAATGCATCTTATTGTTTAATTAAGATGAGTCACTCTTCATAAACATGTCTAAGTATCAGTATTCTTTAGAATCAACAGACTATGCTTAATTTCTGTTGATTGCAAATAGCTCCTTTTCAAGAATCCCTGGGCAGGTGGTAATTTTGCTAATCTTTTAAAACAAGATGGGGCAGGTAATTAACAAAAACTGAGACCAGAAGCAATAAAACAGAAATGGGGGGGAAAACCAGACCTTATTTTAAGACAATGTGCTAATGATAAAAAAACAAATTATGAAATAGAACTATTAAAAAGATAATTATAAACTAAACATACTTCCCTATTCCACCCAAAGAAATGTATTTAAAGCTTCTCCGTTCAGAGATGGAATTTTTCCCAATTTTTAAAATGGCAATGGCTCGTGAAAATTAGTGTCAATACAAGCCTTTAGAGTTTCATGTGTGAGACAAAGAGTGTTTCAAACTACAGCTTTTCTCTCAATCTTAGAACTGAAGAGGTGGCCAGGAACCAGTTTAGTATTATACAGAAATGCCTTCCCATCTCCCATTGGAAGACTAACAAAAAGCTGGGGATTATCGTGACTAAATGTGCCAAGTCGCCCACAGGCCTCCCTGTACTTTTTCTGCTCTGGGAAAGGAAAAGTAATGCAGTAAAGCTCCATACTGTCTTCTCAATACAACAACCCCTCCCACAAAGGAATGGGCCAGACAACTTTGGGGTTCAGTGTATATTCACATTTTCTCAGAATTGACAGAGTTACGTGTCTAATTCTGTGACAAAGAATAAATGTTTAAGAAGATTATATAAAAAAAGAAAGCAATCCTTAACAAATGATTTGAAATGAAGCCTACTCAGTCTTACCTGTCTTTAACATAATCCATCCAGTGTTCTACTTCAGCTTCTGAACTAGTATTTTTAATCTGACAATGAAGAAAAGATGCATATTACCAACTAAATATTTGATAATCTTGATTTAATTAACTTTCTTTGAATAAGTATTTTAATGAATAATTGGAACAGCTTTTATTGTACATGGATTTGTTATTAATGCACTTCAATCAGGACTAATACCAGAATTCTTCCAATCATAATATTCTAACTTAAATATTATAGAATTACAAGTACAAAAAAAGTATCTAATGGGAAGACATGAACGCGTAGATACGATCCCATTTTTTTTATTGTGGAACTATGTTGTGGGCAGTCTCACAATGGCTACTTGACCTCAAAAGTTGCAACCAGTAGAAAAGAGATGACTACAGGTAGCCCCTGACGTACAACCAAAATTGGGACCAGAATCTGGGTCGATGAGTAAAACTGTCCTTAAGCAAGATGCCCACATACAGTAGAATCATAAGACTGGAAGGGACTTTGGAGGTCTTCTAGTCGAACCCCGTCCAAAGCAAGGAGACCTTATACCATCCTGGACAGATCGGAGTCCTGGGAAAGGAGCACGGGGTGCCTTGGGGGCAGTGGGAAAGGCCCTGGAGGAGAATTCCTGTTGGACTACAAGTTTGGAGTTAAAATCCTAGAATATAAATGCTTTTGTTTCCACATGGAGACCGCTTCTGAACTTTGTGCTTGAAGTGGAAAAGAAGGAAACTTTGATTTTCGGTTTTACCGATTAGACTGATAGATCTTTATAGAAATGAATAGTTTATATTATTATGAAAAAACAAAAAGTTGTAATTTGATGTTAATGCCTTATTTTACTGCAACAGAGTCGGAATGCTTCTTTTCATTTCTCTTCATCCTTTCTCACTTTTCTCCCCCCCCCTTCCTCCCCATTATTTTCCTTTTATATTTTGTAACTTATTTTATGTTATAACAATAAAAATGTTAACGCTGTGGAGTTAAAACCTGAAAATTTTAGCTTCATTCCTGCAGGACTTCCTTTCCCCTCTGTCCATTGCATAATTTCAGTAGACCAGCCTTTATAACAGACAAGTCATCTTCTCCCTGAGAGGAGAATTTCAGGATCTTTTTTTAAATTATTATTTGAGTAAAGATCTGCATCTATAGGAAGGAGTGTGAATAACACAAGTACCTACCAGAGGTAGTTTCTTTTATATCCCCACAGTGTCAGGTGTCACAATATTGATCTAATCTTGTGGTTTGTCACATGACTGCTTTTTTATTACAACATTTCAAATATTAAAGAAATTGAAGCAAAAAGAGATTTACAATGTCAAACATTTAAATAAAACCAAGATCTGCCCTAGTGAAATGCTCAAGTCACCCTCTGATACATTTTACTGCTGTTGCTTAGTTCACCTATTTTCAATTTTAGTTATTACTCACAAGATGAATTAATTCCTTTGCAAGCTGGGTAATAGACACCGCAAAACTGGTCCCAATGTTGTAGATTTCACCTGGCTGCCCTTTCTTCAGAACGGTAAGGAATGCTTCTGCTACATCACTAGCATAAAGAAAATTTCTTTTCTGAAGTCCTGAACCATGAATGCAACTAAAGGAAAACACAAGAGTGGATAATTTTTAATATGGATTATTAAAAGCAAGGCCCTCACTTATAGCAGAATGGTCTAGTCAAGTTTTCAAGGAGTAACACGCACTAAAAGACAGAAGAAATCTCTAAATTTTTCATTTTATTATTCAAATTAATAGTCTTTGCTGGGTAAAGTATGCAAAAAAAGAAAGGCCAAGTGCAAAGCAAATAATAATCTACAATTTTTATTAACAGTAAAATTCCAGATGATACATAAAACATGACATTCCTAAACTGAGGATTGCTGGGGACCGTGGGAGGGAAAAAAGATTAATACACAGAAGCATACAGTTCCCTCAAGCAAGATTTTAGATTAGTGAAAAGCACAAAATAATAAACATGATCTAGCACAAATTCTATGACCTCTGCTGGTGGAAAGATATTAAACACCCAAATATAGCTTCTCATTTGATCAAAAGCGATACACACACCAAAATAGATCCAGGCTTTGAGTCCCCTCCCACCATTTGTTTATATTGCATATTTAACAGTACTCAACAATTCCCCACTGTATATTTAAATGAAGAATTGCATATATGGGAACCTAATTAAAGTATTAAAATGAAAATTAAATACAGAGCAAACTCCAAAGCTCTGTTCCCTTTTCTTAATATTACAAACTTCTTTGGCAATAAGAAAGGAACTAATTTTATAGGCATATCTGATTTTTAGCTATATGTTCAATTTTCAGGATGTGACATGGCTTATTTTCTTACACTGTTGTTTCTAAATGAGCACATACTTGCATACTAATACATACCATTTTCTATTCTGCTGTAAGAGAGAAATGAACTTAGGAATAACCTAGGAAATGTAAAAGACAAAATGAACAATTATTAAAATTCATACTACTTTAAAACAGAAAATGATGTAGCTTCATTGCTAAATTGCTCGCTGGCATCCTACCATCAATCGATGGGGGGAGGGGCAAAAAGAAAGTAGGCAATCGGCATGTAGAGGGTAGAATTGACCTAAAAAGGGGATGGGGGTGACAGGCTTGATGGAAATCAGAGGTATAAGGACCAGCTTGTTCCAACCTTCAAGGTCCTGGAGCTTGGGAAACAATGTGAATTGTACCAAGTGGCACCAAACATCCAAGTGGTTCCCAAAACACCTATATGGCACACCATTGGTCAAAGATGAACCGGTCAAGGGGGGAGGGCTGGGAAGAAAGGGAAAATCTGTAACCTTTTGTGCAGGAACCTTCGATCCAGCCTTGCTTTTGCTGCAACCACTACTCCTTAGTAAAAGAACTTATCACTTCATGGATAAGTGGAGTCGAGGGTCTTTCTTTCCTAGCTGGGGCAAGCCTGACACTACCAATAAACAATCCCTACTTTCCATCAAAAAAGTACACTGAGTTATGCAGCTGATATCAGGAAGTGCTCTGTGTGCATGAGGCAGAATGAGAAGAACCTCAAGCCTTGTTTCAACTCTTAAGGCAGCTGATTAAAACGGAAAATGGTGGCAAGTAACAGGCACACATCTGCATAGTGGTGCTGTTGCGGGGAATAAAGGGGCTGCATGTGCAGCATTAAACCATAACAGAGCGCTCCTTATCTATCTGGAATTCTTAAAGCAGCAAAGCCCATTTTCACATACTAGAAACTTGAGCCAGGTTGAAACATTCATGCTGTTCATTCTGTAAATTAAAACCTCAAAATATAGCCTAGATACAAAATTGTTATTTAATTGGGCTATTGGAGATAACACTAAGACAAATTCTCCTGTAAGCAATTATCGGTGACAGAGATAGATTCACAAAAGTCTAATATTATCACTTTGTAGCCCAAGAGGGCAGGATGCAATTTTGGTCACATCCGACTCCAAAATAATTAGAAGTTAAAAATAGTAGTAATTGGAGACCCAGCTGGCTCTGTAAATAGTTCAACCTATACCTATCAGAAATCCCAAAACTTCAGTTTGGACATAAAGTGGCAAATACTTTATTCTAAGCAGAGATATATAATGGTCAAGCCTTTGGATAATTATGGAATCTGATAACAGATGCAGGTCCAGCTTTTGGTACATCTTACAGATTAAAAAAAATGCCCTGAGTATATGAGAAGATTGACCTGATCAAGTCTATTTATTATATCTTGGCCATATCATGAATTGTCCTAAAAACTGTATAGTTTGTCATTTTTTCATGGAACATGGGATATTTCCATGGTAAACTATAAAAGCTTAAGAAACTACAGTAAAAAGTAAAAAGACTTTGATTTAACTTACTTTTTCTGGAAACTGATGGGGTCCATAAACGTTGCTGCTCCGTGTGATAACCACTGGAAACTTTAACGTACACATGACAACTGTATTAAAATGAACCCAGTCAAAACTGCTATTAATGACCTAACATGAGTGATATCCAGTTAAACCCATTCCTGATGGCCTGATTTCTATTGCCGGAACAGCAACAATCCCCTTACAGTTTTGTTTTTTTTGCTTCTTCAGATTCTACTGCTAAGGACTGATATCAATAAAAGAGAATATGTCAGCTACCACCTTAATGCTTGCTTGTGTGTCGCTACTATATGGACAATCCGCCATGGACTCTGAGGAGGGTGGATGCTTGGGGGGAAAGCGAAAGTAGTAACTGCTATATCTCCCCTGGACCCTGCTTCAAAGTCACCCAAATGGGAAAAGAACGCAACTGCATATGAACCTACACTTGAAGTGATCATTCTGAAAACAACTTGTTTGAACCTGATTGGTCATGGGGGATCAGCGATGCAAGGCAGTTAAGGGAGGGAAAAGCTGACCTTAGTGATTTTGGCACACGAATCTCAGTTCTGGCTATGCACTACTGCAATGCACTTCACTTCTAATAAAATATACCTTTCTCAACAAACGAAGCCAATGATCATTTTTACTGTTTGTATATGTTTGTGGCAGGTCTGACAGTATATTTGTGGCTTAAGGTTGAAATGAAGAGTCCTTGATACCCTCTGAGCTTGGTTGTTATCTTGCAGACATTTCATCACCCCAATTTAGCACTGATACTAAGGACTGATGTCCAAGTGCACTCAGGGAATGCCTGACTTCACCCATTATTTTTTGCTGACAGAACAACAAAAAGACATACATTGCTAAGGCAGAAATGCTAAGATTAACATGGTACATTTAGCCGAAGGATCTAACTTGATCCACTGCACCTAACATTAAAGATGAAAGCCCAAGGAACAATCTGGTTTCTAAAACCAGGCAAGCAATCTAAGACTCCTAAACTACATCTAATTTCTAAATCTGCTTCCCAACAAGTTGTTAAAAATTAGTGGCATACGTTCTCCCCATTGGGAAGCAAACAATAGTAGAAAACTATAGTATAAACTTTTTTTTAAAAAAACTTTCATACAGTTTAAAAATACCCAGCTCTTTCTCCATGCTAAACAAAAGCCACAACCTCACCCTGGCATATGGGTGAGGTTGCGGTGGGTCCCAACCTCCTCCTAATAAGTGTGGCCTCCAAGTTACTCTTCCCAGCTCTACGGCACAAACCATTAGCTTTTGTTATGCATTCACATCCCTTTGGACACAAACAGATAATTTTTTACAGAAGCTTTTACGACCCCCAATGTCCTTTCTGCTCACCTGATATCTTTCCCAGTAAGATTGGACAAAGCATTCAGCCGCTGCCTTAGATGTCGCATAAGGATTTGTGGGTTGTTTGGGTGAAGATTCATCAAATTCCTGCAGCAAAAGTTCACATGGAATAAATTTTAGCACAGATAGTAGTAAGTTATCACATGGCTCCAGTTAACTAGTACAAGTAACTCCAATACCAGCAACAAGTTTTAAGTATCCAGTTGCAAAATATATACAGGTAGTCCTCAAGTTATGACCATTTATTCCGCAACCGTTCAAAGTTACAATGGTGAAAAAATGGGACTTATGACCAGTCCTCAGAGTTCTGACCACCATACTAAGCCACAGTTACAGGATTGTGATTTCTGACATTCCCTTCCAGCTTCTCACAAGCAAAGTCAATTGAGATGCCAGCAGGAAATCATGTGAGATCTTTGCCTAATGACCCATGCTTAACAATGGCCAGAACTGCTGTTGCTAGGTGATATGGTCACAACATCACAACAGCTATGGAAATGCTGGTCCCAACTACTGTCGTAACCTCAGGACTGCCTGTACTCATAATTTGTTCTGCTTACTTGTACATCAAATTATAATCAGGAAATGTTCTGTAAGTATACACACAAATGGGCATCTTCAATGCCTTTTTTAATAGGAAACAGCATAAGGATTTAAAATATTGATGTAATTTCTTTATAAGAGTTGGGAGCTGTAAAATCATTCAGAACCACACAGAAAAAAAAAGGCAAGAGATTTCAACCTGTAATAGCTCACCTTATCACAACTTCCTCCATAAACTTCATCAGTGCTGACATATACAAACTTTTCCACATTAGCCTTATGAGCAGCCCGAAGCAGAATGTACGTTCCATAAACATTAACATAGTTGAACTCAAGTTTGTGCCAAAATGAAAGATCTACATTTTCAGTCAGAAAGAATAAAGAGGGTGTCACTCTGACAACTGAAAACAATTACAATCCTTAACAGAATGCTCTGATACAAAAATGTGTTTATTCCCCAAACATCACATAACAAAATGCTTCTAAAAATGTTAAGGGTACAACCTGACAGCCCACAGAAGCATAAAGCAAACAGCTGAGAGCATTACTCTTTCTTTGTGAACAGAGAGATGTTCATAAGCCTCCCAACTTTGGGCAAAGAAATGCTAGATAATGCCTCAGACACATATAATAAGAGAACACTGGAAGTCTAGATAAGTGGAGCTTATGCATAATAGCATTATTACATTTTAAATAAGGTTTTATGTTTATATTCAGGAGAGATTGTCTTTAAAAAAAATTAAAAAGCCAAAAATAAATCTTTTAAATAAACACATAGCACTTTAGATTGAATAGCTAGATATCTAAAATCGATTGTCAGACTTTAATAGCAGACAAACAGGGAAAACATATATTTAAAATTATTATTGCAAGGCAGAATCTAATACAGAATTACCGTAAGCATATTAATCTTTAAAAGTGCAATGTCTGTGCCAGATGCAGCCATGGTCCTTTCAAACAATTTTCTTTTATGAATCGGTACATATTTAGTTCCCTTTCCATAACTATAATTGATGGCCCTATTTTAAAAAGTAATATTTTTCAAATATTCCAGTAAATGTAGCAGCAACGTAACTAAATTGCATGAAAAATAAGGCTGTGCTGCATTTAGATTTAAGTCTATGCCAAATAAAAATTTTAATGACCAAAACAGACTGTCTATAAAGTGCTCTACTTAAATCTATACAACAGTGATGGCGAATTGTTTTTGGTTCGCGTGCCAAATTGTGTACGCACTTGCGTGCACACGCTTCCACGTGCCCCCCACCCACAATGCAAGCGTCTCCCCCTGCGCATGAGCGCATGCTCCCTGCGCATGCACGTGCGACCCCCAGGATTTCTAGGGGGGAAAAGAGCCGGAAAACAGCTGTTTTTCAGCTCTTTTTCCCTAGAAATCCCGGGGGTCGCGCGCACATGTGCAGTGGAGCTGGGCTGGGCGACGGCTGGGGTGCCAGGTGACATGGCTCCGCGTGCCACTTTGAGCACACATGCCATAGGTTCGCCATCACTGCTATATAATCTATACTTCAACAGGGTTCAATTACTGGCAAACTGAAATATTTAACTCTCCGCCACCAGCCACATCTTAACGCGTAGCTTATTACATGAAGCATTAGCTCTGTCCCTTCCACAAAACCTGGAAGCTATTGAAGAATGCTTTATCAATCCTGCAAGATGGTGACAATTACAGAGATATGCCATGCTCACCTACATGTGTTTGAGCTGCAAAATGTAACACTATATCAATTTTCTCAGTCTCAAATAATTCTTTTATGAAATTGGGTTCACAGATGTCTCCCTAATAAAGAAAAAGAAAAATATAAAATCAGCATGGAACAGCAAGTTATTTTTTTCCAGTGGTAAGCATTTGATATATAATTGGTATATAATCGTATGGAAAATTGCAGGCTTTCATCTCAGTTTTCATCTTATAACAATTGCACAATAGAATCAAGAGAGCTGGAAGGGGAGATTTTACACCAATTCCAACTTGCTTAGTACAGGAATCTAAATTAGGATTAGCACCGTTCTGTTCTTTCTTCTCTCCCCAAGCCTCTGTCAAAACTAAATATAATCAGAACTTTAAAATCAGAGGACTTGATTTCCATATCACTGATTATAATCATCAATAATTCTCTAAAATGTTTCCAGTTTGAGGGGGGGACTTAAAATACAATGTCCAGAACTGGCCACTGTATTCAAAGTGCAGTCTGACCATAGCAGAATAAAATGAACTATTATCTTCCATGATTGGAAATAATACTTCTGGTAAAAACAACCTGAATTTGTGTTTGCCATATTAGCTGCCACATCATGTTGCTGACTCAAATTTAGTTTGCAATCAGCTACTATTCCCCAAGTGCTATTACCAAACCAGTATCCCCCATCCTATAGTTGTACATTTGACTTGTATTCTACATGAAGCATTTTGTCTTTACCCATTCACTTTCATTTTATTTTTAACCCTACTCTCAAATCTACTTAAATCATTTAGAAATTACATTGCATATCTGTCATAAAGTATTAACTTTCTCATCCAATTCTTAGTTATCTGTAAATTTATTAATCAATCTCTCCATTTCATTCAAGTGATTAATAAATCTTCTGAAGATGGTGTGCCTGGGAATATGGCAGCCTACTTGAGACCTTGTTTCATTATCATCAGGAACCACTGATGTCACTCTTGCAGTCTAATTTGAGTCAACTATGTCTTGGCATGCACCCAACATGCTAGAACCTTGCCAGAACTGAAGCCGTAGTCATTTAATTTTAAAAACACATTGAAAGCAAAAAAGTTTAATTTACCTGAACAAATTTGTAGTTCTCTTTCTCAGAAACTGTTTTAAGATTTGTTAAGCTTGCACAGTAGTCCAGCTTAACAAAAACAGAAAAGGAGAGAAAGTGAGAAAATAAGTGCTTTACATGAGAAGTTGCTAAACGTTAAGACTTTTTCAGACTAAATACTCTGGTCCGAGAATTCCAACGTTTACAGAAGCAGTTTTTTTAAACAGCTTTATGGTTTCACAGGTAAGAATGCTAATATCCCAATGCCACAATAGTCACAATTGCTGGGTAAAGGTATATAGTGGATATAAAAGGTCTACACAATCTTGTTAAAATGCCAGGTTTTTGAGATGCAATAAAGATAAATCACTTCAGAATTTTTTCCACCTTTAATGTAACATATAAGTTGTACCATTCAATTGAAAAACAAACTGAAATCTTGGGGGGGGAATAACAGAAAGTACAATAACATGGTTACGTAAGTGTGTACATCCTCTTATAACAGGGTGTAGCTGTGTTCAGAATTAACCAATCATATTCAAACTGGTGGTAAACAGTAGTCAGTGCACACCTGCCTCAATTAAAATAACTCTGATCAAGCCCATATAAACTTCAAGTTTGCAAGTAGGATTGTTCTGATATCTACTCTTACAGCAAAAGCTATGGTCTGCAAAAAGCTTACAAAGCATCAAAGGCATCTCATTGTCGGACGGTATCAGTCAGGAGAAGGGTACAAAAAAATTTCCAAGACATTCTACATGCATAACCATAGAACACAATGAAGATAGTCAACAAGTTCATCACTGGAGGTTTTTAAGCTTCATCATTGGAGATTTTTAAGAAAAGACTAGACAACCATTTATCTGAAATGGTATAGGGTCTCCTGCTTGAACAGGAGGTTGGACTAGAAGACCTCCAAGGTCCCTTCCAGCTCTATTCTTATTGAAGTGGAGAAAACATGGCACAATAGTGACATTATCAAGAACTGGAAATCCCTCCAAAATTGATGGGGAAAAAAAACTGGTCCAAGGGGCTGCCAAGAGGCCTACAGCAACATTAAAGGAGCTGCAGGAATTTCTGGCAAGTATGGTTGCATACTACATCTGACAATCTCCAGTATTCTTCATATGTAGCCTATGGGGTAGGATGGCAAAATGGAAGCCTTTTCTTACAAAAAAAAATATATCTAACCCGGGACACATTTTGCAAAAAACCTATATCAAGTCTGACACAACAAGCGGGAAAATGTGTTATGGTCTGACAAGACCAAGGTTCAGCTTTTTGGCCATAGTTACAGAAGTGTATTTGGTGCAAAAACAACATTGCAGATCACCAAAAGTTAAACATTGCCAACAGTGAAGCATGGTGGTGGCAGTATTATGCGTTGGGGCTGCTTTTCTTCAGCTGGAACTGGGGCTTTAGTCAAGGTTTAGTTAAGGAATTATGAACAATTCCAAATATCAGTCAATTTTGACACACAATCCTCAAGCTTCTGCTAAAATGGTGAAGATGAAGAGAGAGTTCATCTTTCAACTCAATGAATTAAAACATACTTCCAAATCAATAAAAGAATGGCTTCAACCAATATGATCGAAGTTTTGAAAAGTATTAGTTTAAGGCTGCACACTTATGTAACCATGTTATTGTATTTTGTATCTTTTTTATGTTTTCCCCTAAAAGTTTTCAGTTTGTTTTTCAATTGAACTGTACAGCTTATATGTTACATTACATCTGTTGTTCATTCATTAGCATTCATTGTGCTCGGGAAAGTTGGATCAGGAAAAAAGAACAGGTTTGCTATGAGTTTTAGCAGCCTTCTCAGTTTTTAGAAACTAAATAATACAAAATTTTATTCAGAAGCAGAATTTGCTTTTTTATTTGCTTATATGATACACAATTCACAGGTAAGCTCAGTTAGAAAGATATATCGATATGTAAATTCATTCACTTGAATCACTATTAGAACACAAACCTTTAAATAGGTTATATAGCCTTAGAGGCTTAGATTTCTTCCCACCATGCTGTCAGCCTGACACTAAAGCTCTTTTTAAGGTAGTGCTTAAAAATGATTCATTTAATTTAAACCAATAGTCTTACCTTATCCAGATTAATGATCATATAATTAGGATACTTTTCCACGAGGGAAACTATCACATGGGAAGCACTGTCAATTTTGGAAGAAAAAAAACACAGATGGTGAATGTGTAGAACCCATATCAGACTTCAGGGTTTTTTTTTCTAAATCTTGTTCATGGATATCAACAGCTTTCCTTGTTCTTTTTTTTTTTGCTCTGGCAGTAAGATCAAGAGTTGTAAATCTTTTTCTGCTTCTCTCCCTTAAGCCTAAACTAAGATATTTAATTACCTCTAAATAAAAACTAAGAAATACACCACAATGAATGAGACTTTTTTTTAGTACTTTGAAAAATGCTCCTAAGACACTGCAGTACAGGTAGTCCTCAAATTACGACCACAATTGAGCCCAAAATTTCTGTTGCTAAGTGAGAAATTTGTTAAGTGAGTTTTGCCCCATTTTACAAGTTTTCTTGCCACATTTGTTAAAGAATCTCTATAGTTGTTAGATTAGTAACACAGTTAAGTGAACCCGGCTTCCCCATTGACTTTGCTTGTCAGAAGGTCGCAACCGTCATATGAGTCATTGTCAAGCATCCGAATGTAAATCATATCACCGTAAAGATGCCACAATGGTCATAAGTGTGAAAAAATGGTCATAGGTCACTTTTTTCAATGCCGTTGTAACTTTGAACGGTCACTAAGTGAACTGTTGTAACTCGAGGACTACCTGTAATGGTACAATTTTTTTGATGTTCTTTAAACCCTGTATTTTAAAAGCTAATTTTGTGGGAAATAACTAGCAAAACTTTAAATATGCAAGGTCATAGTCTATTAGAGAGATTTCAAATATTTTTCAGTCTCAAATATGGGGCTTCAGAAGTGTATCAAATAGAAAAACCTTTTAAAAAAAACATCTGGTTACAGCAGATAAAAAGAAATCTGGGGAAAAAGAGTGACTTGTTATCACTGGTCACCAGCTTTATTTTCATATGCCCAAAAATAGATAAGCAAAAAAAGGGAGAACTCAGGCTGAAGTTCTAACCTGAACTGAATAATTAAGCTTTTTTTTACTTGCACACAGTTCAAGGCAGAACTGACAAGCAACTTACTGTGCAGCAACTTTAGGAATTCAAAAGCAGACACTATCCTTCTTTTTCCTTATATGGGGGAAGCAATTCTAGCTTTGTTTACACAGCGGTCTTGGATATAAATATTGCACATGTATATTTAATTTTTTTCTTTATTAGTTTATTTATTTTTATTAGTTTATAATATAAAACACAAAACTACAAAAGAAAATAGCAGCAAAAATAGGGGAGGGAAAGGGAAGGGAAAAGTGTAGGAAAATTAGAGAAAAAAGAAAAAAAAGGCCTTGACTTCCGACTCCCTTATAAAATATAGCACCACCAAACCGCAACTTTTTACTTTTACATTATACTATAGTAGATAGTATAAACTAGCCCTTTCTGTAACAGCAAACCTATCTATCGATAAAACCCAAAACCAAAGTTTCATTTTTTTTTCTCCCCACCTCAAGCACAAAATCCAGAAGCGGTTTTCGGGATGTTTATTTTTCTTTTTTTCTGTAAGAACATTAAGCGCGTTTTATATGTATATATATATTTTCCACCCAAATGACACGTTTTTGCACGCCTCGTCTTCAGTCTTCTCATTTTATTTTATTTTTAGGATTGACGCTAGTAAGGCTGACTAATATAAACCCCGTCGCCCTTCCCGCTCCAAAAGCACTTTTAAAGGGGCAAAAAATTTTCTCGGCTTCCCAAGGACCAGGCTGTTCGGACAGCGAAAAACCCCTTTTAAACGTTGGAAAGCAGGAAAAAGGTTGGAAATTTGGGCAGCAGCGCCGCCTCCCCAACGTCTGCCCCGCTCAGGGACTCACATGAAGCCGGCGCCTCCGGTCACCAGGACTCGCTTCGTCAAGCCCCGCGAAGCCCCTCCGGCCCGCGAGACCCCCGCGGACATCCTCCCGCGGAGCCCAGCTCCACTTCCGCTCCTTACGTCAATTCCGTCCGCGAGGGCGATCCTTTTCTCTCTCTCTCTCTCTTGCGCTCTTTCGCGCACGCGCGCTAGGCCCCAGGAACCGTGTCGAGACTTTGCCACTACTGCAACGTGGCGCCCGCGAGCCTGTGATGGCTCTACTAATCCCCGTTAAGACCTCTAGATCCCACGTCGTTGAGGTTAATACCGAACAGGGATCTTTTTGCACAACTACGCCATACCAGGAGAAAGGTGGCTTTTTTTCAAGAGGCAACTGGACTTGCTGGTTTTTCTTTCAAGACGTTTCACTTTTCATCCAACTAACTTTTTCGGCTCTGACTGGATGGTGCGGAATTAAAGTCTTGGGGGGGGGGGAAGCAGACTATAGGAACCAGGAGCACTACAGCAGTGAGTTTTTAAAATTTTTAAAAAATCTTAAAACTTTAAAATTTTAGGTCTTTTTAACTATTTATCTATATGTATTTTTATATTGTTTTATATTGTAAATTTTTATGATTGTTTTTATGGTGATAGTTGGAGCTGCAGTGGCTCAGGTGGTAAGAACACAGTACTGCAGTACTGCAGATCAGCAGTTTGGCTGTTCAAATCCCACCAGCTCCAAGGTTGACTC